>WNNJ02001416.1:0-64561 GCA_012934845.2 Pomphorhynchus laevis | reverse complement strand
TTGATGTATTATTAATATATTATATTGTATAAATATTAATATTTCTTTAATAAATAATACATCAATTATTATATTTAATATTAATATATAATATTTTAATTAAATTATAAGTTTAACAAAATCCGAGTATTTATATCAAAGTTGGATAAACAAAGCTGCAATAAATTTAAACTACGCTTTATACATCACATATATATTTTTAAATTTTATAGTGTAAACAATAAAAATTTATTAATTTAATTACTTAATAATTTTGATTTATTGAGATTGCACAACAACGTTTCAGATAGACAGAAATAATAATTATACTAATATTACTAATTTCTTAGTGAGTAATGGACTCTTCGGTGGGAATATGACGGGTACATTTTTTGATGTAGTCATTTTCATCAATCATGCTCCATCCTACTGCGAAAAGTCGACAGATGATACTTTCACTTTTCATTTAGAAAATGTGCCAAGTATGAAGAAAGGATACACATTAGAGCACAGCTTATTTTGTCCCCTTATTTGGGCGACTACTGGCGGTGCTGGCAAAAGTGCAATAGCATGTATCAAATTATTGGTTCTAAAAATTGCTGAACGGCCAAAAAAAATAATATAATGAAACGATCGCTTAGATCAGGACATATATCAGCATATATCCTTTGCAAAAATTTGTTCTGCGGCGCTTCTATGTCCACGCGTACAATATCAGCGGATTTCGACTTTTCAAGCAGAAAGTGACTTACCAGAGTGACTGCGGCACTTTCAAGCAGAAAGTGACTTACCAGAGTGACTGCGGCAAATGAAAAAAATGAAAAATGATATATATTTTCTGACAAAATTAGAGCCCATTTGGAGCCCATTTGCGGGTAACCTGAAAAATCTTTTATTAATTTATTTTAATAATAAGAACTATTCCCTCAAAAAAATTATTAATAATAATTATAATATTAATTATTTAATAATAATAATTATACCGTAATCACTTCGGTTGGAAAAATTAAAATTTTTAAAATCTTACAGGATTCAAAATGATACTATCGTGTAAGCAGACTCCATTTAAAATTGTCAAAAGATCAAGAAGAGTCAATTATTTTTTTGTTTTAAAATTTTCAACCACTTCTGCGGTCATCATCAAGAAAACGTCATTGCACATGTTACAACAAGCATATATAGCAAAACAAAATCTGGAAGAAACATAACGGAAGTTAATCTGGAAAAAAATTTGCCATTTGTAATCAAGTGGGTAGGCACATCCGGCTTATTACCCTCGAAGTTGTTGTCGGGATCAAGGTAACGCAATAGCCTCTCTTATTTGCCTAGTAGACTTATCACTTTCGTGGGCAATAATTTCTGTACCGGCAAAATTTATGTCATGACCGTTGGCGGCAAAGTGATTCCAAACTGCTGAGCTGATATGTCCAAGACGTAGTGCCCGCTTGTGACCCAATAATCGAATTATTGGGTCACAATAATTCTTCGACAAAGAAAACAACAACAAACTTTAGACTCGTGCTTTTTAAATTAATTATATATCGAAAATCATAGATAATATTCTTTTGATGAAAACTGACCACAAAAAAACTGACAGCCATAGAAGATGAACTTAGTCATAAGAATAACAGTCATAAAATTGAGTTAGACGATATCAAAATACACGGAAAAGATCTCAACACCTCAAGATTGCTTAATCTGGTGTCGACTATAAAGAATGCGGGAATAGATGAAAAGTATTTTTTGAATTCTTTTAATGTTTTAAATATTTAAAAATTTTAACGTTTACTCTTAAGAATACGATGTTTTTTATGATGTTAATATATTATATAATAATATCTTATTATTGATTGCCGTATATCAAAGACATCGTAAATTCATTGTACTATTAAAGATAAATGTTTGCAATCATAAATGTTATTCATAAATCCATAAATATTTTTTAATTTATTTATCCATAAATAAATTAAAATACACATTAAAATACATGACTTTAATTTATAAAATGGAATTAACAAGAAATCAATAATCTCGTAAAAACAAAAGATTTTCAATTCTTCCAACAAATTTAGACCGTCAAATTAGTTCAGCATAGTTTTATCATTTTTATAATTGATCAATATTTTTATTGATCATGCTCACTTGTTTAATGTATACAATAATAATATGGTAATATTACTTGGTAATATAAAAGTTGATAAAAATGTATCAGCTTAAAAATATAACTTTAAATAATTTTAAAGTTATATAATTTAAAGTTAATTTTAAAGCTATTTGTTATACTATAACTTTTATAGTTAAAATACCGAGTAAGTCTAGTAAAATACCGAATTAATTATTGTTCTATAGTAAACAATTTAAAATGAAATATTTGTTGTTTTGACATTTTTTAATAAATCGTCAAAACATATTATATATTATAAGATATAAACATATATTATATATTAATAAATTTCCATAATAAAATAATTTGCGATAATAAAATATATATTATACTAAATATTAATATATTTATATTATATATTACATATTAATAAATGTTCTTTAACTCATAAATCATAATTTGTGAATAAATCTCGAAATTAATTTAATTTAATTTAAATTAATTAATTTAAATGATACGTAATAATATATATTATTATGATAACGAATTGAAATTTGTTATCCTAAATATATTATACTAAATATTAAAATTATATCTAAATATTAATATATTTATATTTATATTAATATTATATATTAATAAATTTATGTTTTGTGGTTTGTGAATCTCAAAATTAATTTGGTAAAACATCGAATCAATTATTGTTCCATTTACAAAAGATTGCAATATTTCAATTCTTCCAACAAATTTAGCCCGTCAAATTAGTTTAGAAATTAAAAATAAAGTTCAAATTAGCAACAAATTAGTTCAGCAATATTAATATATTTTATATAATATAACATTAATATAATATTAATATATGTTTGTTCTTTAACTCATAAATTAGGTATGTGAATCTCGAAATTAATTAGTTAATCAATTTGATAAAACATCAAATTAATTATTGTTCCAATAACAAATAGGATTAACAAAAAATCAATAATCTCGTAAAAACAAAAGATTGCAATATTTCAATTCTTTCAACAAATTTAGCCTGTCAAATTATTTCAACAATTAAAAATAAAGTTCAAATTAGTAACAAATTCCTCTACACACATAGCAGCGGGGCCGAATACATGATAATGACATATTTCCTCTTATGAAATTTGATAATTTAGTGTACCGATTCTAATACAAAGAATATTATTATCCAATCAAAAAAATTTCGCTTAATAGTTTAAATTAATATTTTTTATAATATTTTGTTGATTTATATATTTTACTATTTTCTGCTCGATTTTTTTTATTTATTTAAAAAAAAATTTAATTATATTCTGTTTGATTGTATTTTGTTGATTATAAATCATTTAAATGATTATGAATCGTTTAAATGATTATAAATCATCTAAAATGATACAAAGCGACAATGAAAACACAAACTGAATTTATTAAGAAGATTTTGAATTTATTAGAATTTATGTATCTTATCTATTTATTGTATATCAATTTTTTATAAATTACTAATAAATTACTAATTTCTTGTAAAAATCTAAATATTAAAGAACATCCTTAACAATAAAAATCTAAATGTTGAAGTTATGAACGTCGAAAGTAATTTTTTAAAACATACTTTAATTTTTGGACACAAAACTATGTTTTCGGATTGTGGAATCGTATTAGTCACTACGATTGCCTCAAATGGTGCTTTGCTCAAACGAGCAAGAGCTTGTCCACTAAATATTCCGTGCGTGCATATAGCATAAATCAAGCTGGCTTTCGCCGCCTTAAGTTTTTCAGCTGCAAAGCAAAACGTTCCACATGTATCTGCCATGTCATCAACTAGTATAGCAATTTTGTTTTCAACGTCACCAACCAAAACCATATTGTCAACTTCATTTGCTCGTTTGCGTTCCTTGTGTATTAGAGCAAAGTCAATGTTTAATCGATCGGCAATAGAAGTCACCCTGTGAAAATCAATGTAGAACTCAATGCACCTTAAAGCATTAACCTTTTGACACCACCAGCATCAGGACTAACTACAACCGCTTCTCTGTAGTTTGGTATATTTTCACGAATCCATTTGATCACGACGGGCTCGGCTAGTAGATTATCAACAGGTATATCGAAAAATCCCTATTGATGAATATTGTAAAGAATGACAATGTACATGAATTCACCTGAATCTGAGAAGCGTGCAGGTCCATTGTTATTATATGATCTGCACCAGCTGTACTAAGCATATTTGCCACTAATTTAGCCGATATAGGAGCACGACTCTAAGTTTTGAAATAATACAAATAACTTTAAAAATAGTACAATAAATTACTAATAATTAAAAGAGGTAATATTAATTAAAAGAGTTAATAATTACAACTCTTTTATACTAAAAGAGTTGTTTGTACGCATTTAAATTATATATTTACATTTACATATATAACAAGGTATTGATATTTTATTTTCATGTTTTCTATTTAAATTAATGAAATCTATTTAAATTAATGATAATCTTAGGTTATGGGCTTTGCTATCCGGGTAGCATTATACTTAACAGAGTTGTTTGTACATACCGAGATACATTAAAATATCGCATTTTAAAGGAGTTGTTTACTTTATTTTTTATAACACGATAATCTAATCTAACTCTGATTATTATTAAATTTTTTTATTTTCTTTTAATCGTTTTGTAAAAGATACGATAAATAAATTCTATTATAATACAGAATTCTGTTATTTTAATTCTGTGATTTCACTCGTTTTGTAAAATGCCTACATATCGGTATCGCTTATTCGCAAACCACTTTGGTAAGACATAAGTTCTATATAATTCAAAATCAGTTCCTTGATATGAAATTTTGTTTTTATTTCGTAGTAAAATAAATAAAGTTTACTGATTAGAGAAATATTTAATTTTTACTAATTTACATTTTGAACTACCACGATTTTAACGACAATTTGAAATGCCTATTATAATCTGAAATTATAAATTTTAATATTTTCATAAACATTTTGTAAAAAGTTTCATAAACAATTAATTTGGGCAATTTCATTTCTAAATGTCTCACAAATTACAACATATATTTTTAAACAATTTTATACAAATTTCTTGATAAACAATTAGAAATTTTAAATCGAGTTAGAAATATTATTTAATACAATTGCAAAATATGTTTACTTAAAATTTCTTTTTCACAAGAAAAATTTTTTAAATTAATAAACAATCAGAAATTTTTAAATCGAATTAAAAAAATTTTAATGATAAAATATTGTTGAAATTAAAGCATTAAATTCAACTTCGTATTCAATAAATGAAATTGGTATATTCACATATTAGCAAATGAATTAAATCATGTCATCTTGTACGCTATATTTCTTGTATAAGTCAAGTACCTTATCTTTTTTATCCTGTCTCGCGTAAGGAAAGCATGGAATAACGACAGTGATCCTACTAGCAGATGCTATTTTACAAGCATTCATCATAATCAGGAGTTCCATTATGATATCATTAACTTCCGTACATCCACTTTGTACAATAAAAACATCTTCATTGCGTACACTTTCATTTATTTCAACACTAAATCAAATAAATATTAGATTATAATGTTTCGTGCTTTTGAAAGCTTTAACTTAGCGATTAGTATAAATAGCCAATAAATGATTTTTCATATGATATGTTTGCTTACAGCAATCAGCAAAAAAATATTTAAATTTTCAATAAGATTTTCAAATTAGTAGCAGGTAACTTCTCACGACTTTGCTATGTTTTTATGCTGTTTTTTCTTTGTTGAGTTTTTTATCGACTCAGCAATATGCAATTTTAGCTTGCTTTTTGCATAAGCTATAATGGAGTATTGCCAAGTATTACAAAGTACTTATGAATCAGGTCATTTTTGAGTTTTAATCCTGTCCGTGTACTCACCCAAAGGTGTTCGGCAGTTCTAAATCCTATCCGACAAAATATGTTTCCAATGTAGGCATTCTCACAGAACGTGGAACATTTGAATTCGTAATCTACACTGGATATCTGTATGATTGATAGTTTCTCTTTATGAGAGGAAAAACATTTAATATTAAAATTATTAGTCCCATATATATCGACTAATAATTTCAACTGATAATATAATAATATATTAATAATATCGACTAATAATAAGGCAATATCGACTTAAATATTAAAACTTAGTTTTAAAGATTGTAGAGTAGACGTTAAAATTCATTTGAATATAAAGATAACGGAAGAAAATAAAATCTTACCGTATTGCTTTATGTCTTTATAATTAGTTTTAGTTAAAAATATATTTAATGTTTTATTAATTTATCTAGAGTATTTGAATAAATTCATTGCGATCCAATATGATTCAATTAATTGGAAATTGCTGCATATGTACAATTTAACGATTCTAGTTTTAATCCGTCTGTCAGTTGAGGAGAAGAAATATGTGTAGTTGTGTACATTTAATGTTCTTCTTATTAATTTATCAATCGTAAATTACTGTGTATAAAGTGTCGGTAAATTTCTAATTAACGGACACTATTTATATAGTTTTCGTAAAATTGTGGGTTTGTTTCGCCTGAAATCATTTCCATAACATTACTTTCCATCTGACACATTAATGTGTTCGGAAGAGGACACCCCAATGGACTACCCATGATGTCAGCAAGCCTAAATATCTTTAATAAATACACGAAACATTTTTACAGAAATTTCAGATAAAAGCAGAATTAATTAAAATTTAAAAGAAAGTTTAAAAAATATATTTTTTACAAATAACATTTTATGAGTAAAATTTTAAACTAAATATTTTTAATTTTATAGAATGTGTTAATAAAAAAGCCTCTTGTATTTTGCGATATAATTACTTTGACTCTATAGGCAACACCTATAAATTATAAAGCATTTATAACGTATTCATATAAATTATAATGAAGTTAAATTTATGAAGATTATTAAAAATAGAGTATAAATGTTATTATATTTAAACATAATATATCATATTTACAAATTATAATATAATACAATATTATTATATATGACATATATATTATTATATATAACATCGTTCTATGAATATTTATCGAACAACAATATTTTTCAGAATTTAAAAGGAATTGATTTTTATATTTTGTCAACTAACATTACAAATTGAAATGTTTCTAAAATTGATATAATATTTTGATAAGTTTACTGTAATAAAGTTATTTTATTAATTTATCGATTAAATATTTTTCTTTTGTAAATTATAATTTTTAAATTATTATAGTGTTGTGCGTTATATTTATACATTATGTTTAATTCTTTTTCAGCTTTTACATTTTTAATATGTTGCAAATATAACGAGAACAACATTTTATATATAGTCTTCTTAATGTAGATCGTAGGAAAGAGCGACAGCAGAAAACTGTCTGCTGTCGTAAAAGTATTCATATAAATTATATTATTTATGAAGATTATTAAAAATATAATATAAAAAGATATACATGCATATCTCGGCGACAAGACACATACAAACTGGAATGCATACCATTTAGCAAAGAGAAACGCTAAAAAGGCCGTTGCAGTTGCAAGAGCTATTCACTATGACTTAATCTAGACAAAACCGAATACCTAGCAACATACCCACAGGAAAGTGGCACCGTCAACATCAACGACATTGATTTGAGATTTAAGGACAAATTTAAGTATCTCGTAACCATAATTTCCGCAAGTGGCGACCTGACTCATGAAATCACGGCACTAATAAACACAGAGTGGACAAAATGGCGAACGGCGGCAGGCGTTTTATGTGTCGGTCGATTTAAAGACCATCTAGAGTCAAAGATCTATCGTTCAATCATCCGCTTTGTGGCAATGTATGGCAGAGAGTTTTGGCCTATTACCAAGGCAGCGGAACGACGCCCAGCGGTCATGGAGACCGCTATGATGGATAAGCGATATCAATGCTACGATGGATCGCGATTTGGCGACGTAAGAAATATGGATATCCTCCAAAGATACGGCGTCGCTCCAATCGTAAGCAACATGCAAGAGGCCAGAATCCGGTGGTACGGCCACGTGTTGCGAAGTGAACATTGCTATCTTGCAAACAACGCCGTAAAGTACGAGATCAGAGAAAACGTCAGAGAGGTCGACCCAAGCGACGATGGCTAGATGGCCTTTATACAAATTTGATGGCATCTGGACTTCACCCAGATCATGCTCAAGATAGGGCGAAATAAAGGGCTAAATCTCACATAGGCGACTCCGCCTCAAAGCGGGACATAGGCTTAAGAATAATAATAAGAAGATTAAAAATATAATATAAATGTTATATTATATGACTATTTCAAGTATTGAAGCCCCTTCTATTGACTTAAAACTCAATAAATATCTCTTCCTATAATCACTCAACGTGGAGAGATTACACGCTTCAATTATGGAATTGATGACTAGTTTGACATGTTCGACATCCTTGCTCTGATCGAGACTGTTGTGCTCAGCAACACAACGAATAGTTTTTTATGCACTAGATCATCTTAACTGAAAGAATGCACCCAATCGAATAGTAGATATATTAAACGTACCGAGGATTAAAGTCGCTATAATTAAATTTACAACATCATCCTACAGAGGTTAGCCTTGGCTATGTTTCATACTTTATACTAAGTTGTGTGAGGAACAAAAACCATTGCAGCTTTTGAATAAAGTATTCAAAAATAGCTGTCGCATCCCATTGTCCAAATGGGTCGAGCACATTAAATTATTATTGAGAGCGAAATACGATAGAAGTATACTTATAACACCAAGCATGCTTTTCAACTCAAAAGCATCAAATCCTCTCACTTTACCTTTTATGATAGAAGTATAACGTTCTGTATAAATCTTAACACTTATGTGTTAAGCACATAAGATCAACCTTTCCCTGACTAATCTAATATTGGTTGGATTTATTCAGCAACTCTTTATTCGGTTATGACAGCCCATATTTTATTAGTAAAAATATTTACTCGTAATATAATATTCAAATATCTAAATTTTCAGATTTACATTTTATATAAAATTAATAAATTAATCAAAATAGTTTTAATAAAAATCAACTAATATTACTTACGATGTTTCGTGATTGCTAAATTTTTTCAGAACGCAATGACCAAGTTCGAGATTCAGGCGAGAAGCGATTCTGTTTCCAAGCATAACATTGCTTGATCCGGCAAATACTTTGATTTTAGGCATTAAAGCCTTGGAACAGCTATTTTCCAAAAATGCGTTTAAACATAAATTTTCAAGTACTTTTTAAAATAGAGTTTTCCACAAAATATTTATCCAAATTTTAAGCAGAATACTTTCATTTGTTTTTGAAAGGTTGTTTTGACTTTGTAAGCAAATATACTCATTGGAAGAAACACATTGCACTATATTTTATTGTATGTTATATGATACTCAATATGCGTAAAATACATTAAATTCAATGACGGAATCCAGATCAAAAACACATTTTCCCAATTTTAATAGCAACTATAATATCTTCGATAAATAAAAAACGCAAATCAAACACCGCGTTCGCATTCAATCACAGCAAAAAAAATACATTAAAAAATAATCGAAAAAAGCATAAAGGATATCGTGAATGAAAATAATATTGACCTGGAGGAAAACCATTTAACATTAATATCATGTATCATATCATGTATCCTTACCGTGCAATAATCAAAATATATATTTTAAAACAGAAATTTAATTAAAAAATTTAATGAAAAAGAACAAATGTGAGAAACAAAATAAAATGTAAAATAAATTTGTTGAGTGAAGACGAAAAGTAACAATTCGCAAACGAAATTCAACACGTAGGTTAATGGTAGGCCAGTATAGAACAGAAAGATGAATATGTGTCATATTGCGTCTTCGAAGCGGAGAAGATGCCATAGGACACACGTAGCAGTTTATGATAAGTTGGATATACGACTGAGATCACGAAAAAGGGCAACCTTTGTCATGAACAATATGTTTAATGGAAATGAATTTGTCGAAGTGAAAATCTAAGACATTTAAAACCAAAACTACAGCATCTTGCATGTAAAGATCATAGCACTAGGACGCTAATCCAGGTTAAAATATTAAATTCGCTACCAGTAAATAATACAGCCGACATGACAATAATTCATGACAATAAACCGACATGACAATATACCGACATGACAATATACCGACATGACAATAAATCGAATAAACCTACATGACACAGCTCATCAGTTCGAATAGGGTATTTAATTTGACTACGGAAGGAGAACATCGAAACAATTTGGGATTTGATAACCCTCATTCCAAATGCTTGATATTTGATCGTAATGCAATCTATCATTATTCCTAGAATTCTAAGCCACATTACATAGTCGACTTCAGAGATTTTGCTTAAAAATCAACAAATATCCTTCATACTTACGCAATCGGCACTTCTTTGTACAGAGTCGGGTCCAAGCGTCGTTCCCTTCTACACCAAGCGAAATGAGAGACTAGAAAAAATTACACGGTCTGGCAGCAAACTCATTTGAAGAGGTGAAAGGATGAGTTATAATTAGCGATTAACTTCGATGGGTATTATATCAGTGCAAACCAGACTACTCGTTCTGGATCTGGTCGCGATGTGGTATATAGTAAAGTGGATGGATATCCACGCGACTATGTTGAAATGAATGTCCGACAAAGTCATAGTGGCCATTCACTCATGTTGCGCACAAGGCAAATTGGAGATCCACAATGGTATCGCGATTGCCACTAAGAGCGTTAAAGTTGTGGATCTCATTTCTACATGGCATCGTAGCTGCATCATAACTAAGCAAATTCAAGGCTTTGGTCAACAGTCGAATAACACATGCTGATCAAGACAACATTAAAGAACTTTACTTTTGGATTGCTCATTACTAATATTTTGTTTTTGTTTTTACTGTGTTGTATTGTTTAATGAGCGGGCATAACGGCCTTTTTCGGTCAGAGACCTGTTTACACAATAATTTGACTTTGCTAGTCAACAAAACATCATTGTCTTCTACAAACAGTATTTTGATGTAACCTCATTTCCATCAAAGTTGTTGTCTCGATATTCTATTTATATGCATTATGAAGAGAACAAGAAACAACGAACAAAGTAAAACTTTTACTGTAAAGCTATCTGACTTTGGGGAATCTAACCTCACATATAGTACTTCTTAAGGATCTAACATTCTCTCAAAAAATGGTACAAACGTTACTTTTCAGATCAAAAAACTTATGAAGGATTAACGTACTTCTAAACATTTTTTAGGACTGTTCAAGAAGCAAAGCTTTCATCCGTATATTCCAGGATTAGCATGGGGTAAACTTTTTGCGATAGCTTTTCGAATATCGATCGCTACCAAATAAAAATATATCGACTTACCAAACATCTTATCGAATATGTAACATGTAAAGCTAAAATAATATCTTAGCTTCCCTCAAATCGCCCTTAAAAGAACACGGATATCAACAAATTGATTTGTCATTTAATAGGGTTATTCTTCAGTTTTAGCGCAACGAACAAAAAACACGCTAGAAACAACATTCCTTCACCGCTAAAATACTTAAAATATTAAATCAAATTTATTCAATAGTAGTAAATATGTCATATCACAGCTCATTAACCTCGTCTAGTGTTATTCAATTATCTTTCGTGTATTTTTGCTACAGCTCAAATACTTATAGAATAAAAGACGCATTTACCTAATTAAGAATATTTTAAATATTTATTATTGATACAGGCCTTTAGCCAAAATGACTGTTTTACACTGTCACAAAAGTGTACAATTCAAATTAACACAAATTTCAAGAAAAACGTCAAAAGTTTTCCGTTCATACTACAAAAATCTTGAATTGCTGATTTAAATAACTTCAGGTCGGATCTCATTTCTTCGTCTGTAAGACAATTCTATTGTCTAATCGATCTGTGTGATAGTCTGGTGAGCCTCAAGTAACTGCAATGTGATAATGATTTTAGTAAAATGGAATGAACCATCTAAGACTGTCTGTCATTTAACGTAATGTATTTAAAGGGGTAATGACCACGAGGTCAGAAACCTCGTGCTTTCTAACCATGTGCCACATTGCTGTCATTTCTAATGAAAGCAGTCTAGCGCGGATACTCTGCATATTAAGAATTGACAACCTGTCCCTATAATCCTGTCGATACAATTTAAGACACAATTTTCTATATTGCCTAAGAATCCTTCCAGAATCCTCGATATCTCCTTGGGTCATAGTAAACTGGCTAAATACCGATTCAATGTATATTCTGACTAATGCATCAAATAAAAAATTTAAATGAATTTGGCAATAGCGAGACGTAATAGTTCTTAATAAGAAATAGCGCTTTTCGAGCTTCGGTAATGATTCTATATGTATATGCAATTGTCTTGAGACTACTGTGTCATACAATTCCCAGTCCATAATCGCATGTACGCTTTCTATGGCATTTAACCTTAACATATATTCCGAAGGGATCACTGAATTACCTACACGTAAATAATAACACCATTGAACATTAAATAATATGCCGGTATCACGATTCCAAGAGAATATTTTATTAATATTAGCTTACATGTGACGGTAATCTTCAAAATAATCCATCTTGCTGAAATCTTAACACCGTATGCATAAGCATGCTTCAACAACTTAATGTCCTCATATGAATGTTGATGAAAACGGTGAAAAGTACCGGACTTAAGATAGACCCTTAAGGCACACCTGAACTTATGCTGCAAGATGATGATAAACTATCTCCCAGTATAAAAGTCTTTTAATCGACTTTTATATTTCTTCGGATTTATTAGACTCGGATCCCAGTTATCAAGAATACCACGTATGACATTCTGTTTACCAACATGAACACTCTTGATCATTCTTTAAAACATGTTAAGAGCTGACCTACCATCAACATCTAAGCATTACCAAATATTACTCGATCTGCCTTCTTTGCATCAACAACAATTTTAAATCTATTCGATTTTCAGTACTTGCCAACAATCTGGAGTAACTTATTAGATAACGATTACTTAAAAGAAATTTTACAAACAGCATCTATATTTAAATATTCTCTCCGAAACAGGGATATATTTTAAGCCACTTCTCGTAAAGAAAAATTTTGAACATAAACCGTTAGTGGTTCAAACGTTCTACAGATACTGAACCGTGTAACCTTCATAAATAAATATAGGATTTTAACAATATGGTACCTTTGTGCTAGTGTAAAATTAAAACCCGTGTAACCAATGTTTGCCAAATAACTAAGAACTTAAAAGGATAGATGGGCACTTAGAAGAGATAGTGAAACGAATATGTACATTTAACGCAGTAATTCCACAATCATGTGAATTCCAAAATTACGGATATCCACCTATAAATTAATATTTATAAACTAATTTTTATAAATTAATTATTAAATTAATATTTACAAATATTAATTAAACCGTTTCATATCTACTTAATCCTTTCATAAACATTTACGGCATTTTAGATTCATTTTTGTGGCAAAGTATACTGAAACGGCAAATCAAATAGACCAAAGATGAAGCAGGAAAATTAAAATACTTTTTTACATTTACAAGAATGTCACTGATAAGTATATCGAACCTAACCATCTTTGTTTGACCGTATTTTGCTATTCAACTAATTTACATTATGCTTTAATACAAAGTTGTAAAGGTCTTTTAATAAAAAATCGTTTTAGTATGGACATGAGGAAACGTGCAATATAGAATTAAGTGAATACCGACAATATCTAGAAAGACTAAATGCGATCTTTCATAGCGTTATGTATTTATCGCATAACGTTATGGTTTGTCGTTCATATCTCACTGTATTTGACATAGTAGCCAGAGGCTTAATACCAGTATACATAAAATGCATCATTTCAAAAAGTTTGAATGTGATCGGGTGTTAGGCTCGCCGTCCAGACAACTTAATTTCTATTTAAATTACTAGGAATTTGGACAAGTTTTGGGATCATGCGCTATCCAAGCGCTTCTCTCAATTCAGAATTGACTTTTAGAGTAACTTTTATTAGTAACTATCGATGGCTATTATAATCCTAAATAGCCTAGCGCGTTTTTTAAGATATTAACGTTGAAAACGACCAATGAATTTGAAACGACTTTGTGGGCTTACTGCTAATGAGGTCCACCCATGCTGATTGTAGTGTACATAGATGCTGATTGGATTGAAATAATCCTAATTCTCGTCCTGTTTACTGTTCATTTGCGTTCCTATAATTCACTTCTTTTACATGTCCCAAACTATTCGACCTCCTTTGGACTCCGCTCCTTCCTGGTGGCTGCTCCTCTATCGTGGAATCATCTGCCCATTCATATACGCCAATCAACTCCCCTGTCATGCTTCAAACTCCAAATTCGATCCCATTTAAACAATTTATCTGCTTGACTTTTTCATTTTTGTTTGTGGACTTGTAAACGTGCAGCTTGTGCGCATTTGCCACATTAAATAAATTTGTATTATTATAATCACACGAGGATAATATGAAATCGATCAATGCAGGAATACGACTTCTGCAAGCAATGAATCTTCACAATAGTAAAAAAAAGACAACTCTTACGGTTTACTGTCGAGTGAACAATTCGTATATAAACAAATAATAAAAATGGGGTATGTGGTGGGTTGGAATTGCGAATAATAATTATCGCCCATCTCAAATATTTCGGTGTGTGGTGGGTTTGAATTGTGAATAATAGTTATCGCCCACGTCAAATATTTCTGTGTGTGGTAGGTTCGAATTGTGAATAATAGTTATCGTCCACACCAACTATAGAGCACATAAATTGTGTAATTTGGTATATAAGCTAAATATAAACCAGCACTTCGGCGACAAGTACTTCAGAAGAAAGGATAAAGAATTTCAGCAGAAACAGTAACATGACCGAAACATAAAATTAGGCGTGGGCTCACTGCTGATGATGTTCACCCATGTTGATTGTAGTGTACAGTGATGCTGATAGGATTGAAATAACCATAGAGGGTAATATGCAACAAAACAAAAATGTTAATCGTGTGTCGAGGTGTGAACGGAGGAGGTGTTTGTATGTGATAAAGGAGGAAGCGCGGCGGATGTCGAGAGGGAGTTGATTCCAGGCGAGTGAGGCGGCGACGAGGAAGGATCGGAGACCATAGTTGTTGGAGTAATTGGGAACGTGGAGTAAGATGGTATGACGGGAACGCAGCGATAGCGAGGTGGGGCGAGTGTCGTCTAAGAAAGGAAGGTTGATGAACGATGGGGAGCCGACAGCGATGAGACGAAAAGTTACGAGAAGAAGGCGAAGTTTGATGATATGTGGATGTGTGGTCGAAGCGACGGAGACGAAAGAGCACTCGAACGGCGGAGTTGATTATGCTTTGTATGGGTAGGATGATGGATTTTGGAGTATTTTAGATGATATATCAATCGTATAACGGTATTTAACTTAACCATATTCGACATAATGTATAATATTAAGCGTTTCGAACTTTGTAGGTGTGACAATAAAGATGTAATTAAAATACGATATTCTAATTGAACGACTAACGATTAAGCAATATGGGTGTTTAAATAATCTTTATTCAAATCAGATTTGGACAATACAGACTATTTCTTAATAAATTATTAAGATAATAGATAATAAGGATACGCATGGCTGAAATCACAAGGTGCTGGAGAAGAAGAGTGGATTTAGTGAATAATAATAACGATACGCATGGCTGAACTCACAAGGCGCTGAATAGGATTTAGATAGGATTTAGTGAAGAATAAAAAACAGATAATAGTCGATATTGGGAAACATCAGACTTGAGATAAGAGAGTAACAAAAGTTAAAATCAAGCGAGCTCCTCGAAGTAAACTCCCAAAAAAGTGATATAATCATTTTAGGAAGAACAGTGGAGTTAAGAAATATTAGAGGAAATAGACAGAAGAAAGAAGGGTTAGCCCATAATATGCTACACTTAGAATGGTTAAGATATAAACAATGCGAGGAAATATGATTGGATATTGATAGAAGACACTTCGTAGAAGAGGCGGAAAGATTATTGAAAAGATGAGAAATAGAACGGGAATAAAGGAGAAAATAATCAGCATATTGCAGGAGACAGAAGTTATGGTCACATATAATATGTATTATATAATAAATATTATATATTATAATATATTAGAAATAGATACTAATAATATAATATAATTATATTTACATATCTATATAATATAACAATAAATATTATATTATATTATTAGCATAGTATAATATTATTATATGTTAATAATATAATAATATATTATTATATTATTAACTTATAAATAGTTAAGATAATATATGTTAATATCTATTAATAATATAGATTATTAATATTATAATATTATTAAGAATAAGATATATTTAATCGTATATGAATCACATTAGAGGAAATACATCATTAGCATGTATTTTGCGACGCTAATGATGGGTTGAGCAACATGAGACGAAACCTGATAACATAGCAGTTTCTCCTGATTACTTGCCATATTAATTAAATCACATGGTCTATTAATCAGCTCATAAAAATTCCGGGTTAAAAATTATTATTAAGATAAACTTGTGAAATTAAATTTTTATAAAATTTAAGTATATAAAGATACCCTCGTAAATGTCAACAAGATTAACTAATAAAAATGAGACTAGCAATGGAAAACTAGTTCAGAGATAGAACTGGCATAAAATGCTTAACAAGCAGTTTATTAGCAGTTTTTATTAAGCATGGATTCGTACAATTCTCAAGCTTCATTCTTAAATTTAGATAAACTTAATTTTTTCTGGAAAGTGGAACAGAACCATCTGAGGATAGAAGGGCGGGGTCGTCCGTATATCTAACAGATTTATAGTTGCATATGTTTAAGGAATTAAAAACAGTGAAATGTATATAGAGATATCGTTGTTGGATTTACAGATACAAGAAATATGTTCATAGACTACAATATACCAAAAAATTGGACCTTCGCAAAACATCGTTTCATTGAGTTCGAACAGTATTCCTCGTAAATGGCAAATTACTGCTGCAGTATCGCATTATCATTGGGCAAATTGTTCTAATTTCTCAGGCATCAGCACATCTAACATTTACATAACCTTGAATGAAAACGAGTACAACAATACACTTGAAAACAAAACGGATTTTTATAAAATAAAACTTACATTGTGAGCTTAAAAATAAAAGCTTGAATGGAGCACTGCGTAAACGCATCTCTAACATTTACAGGACCTGGAATGAAAACGAATACAATACACTGACTTACAAAAATGCTTTTATAAAATAAAAGTTTACTTTGAGTGAGCTTAATAAAAGCTTGGATGGAGCAATCCGTGAATGATAATAACATTTATAAAAATACGATTATACCAACAATATTTAAAGGCAACTTTCATAAGGAGTAAATATCACAACACAGCTATTGTATGATACATGTAAAAGCAAAATTTGGAATTGATCAAGTTTATTATTAAATAAAATGGCAAAAGTTCAATTTATAACCTAATTGTCAATTTCGAATTTATCTTACTACCCTTTAATTTCGGATGTGCTGCGCATGTTTTCTGTTAATGCAAATAGTGTTTCTTCACATTTGATATTCATTGCTTTGGTTTATTGTAAATAGTTGCTAATGATATATTATTGATAAAGAATTATTGGAGCTGGATAAATAGAGCCTCATTTTATTTGAATTTTCGCTAAAAAGAGGATTTATTTTTACGTGGCAAATGCGAGAAAGGGACACGCTTGAATGACCACGACAAAAAAAACTAATCTAAGTCATGTGTCGAAAAGGTGGGAACGGAGGCGGTATTTGAATGTTATAAAGGAGGGAGCGCGTCGGACGTGATTCCAGGCGAGGGGTCAGCGCAAGGAAGGATCAGAGCCCGTAGTTATTGGAGTAATTGGGAGCTTGGAGTAGGAGGGAATGACGGGAACGCATTGTTAGAGATGTGGGACGAGTGTCGTCTAAGAAATTGAAATTGATGAACGATGGGTAGCCGACAGCGATGAGACGAGAAGACGGAAATAGATGCGGGTGTGGATGGTGAGCTAGGCGAGTTGAGCAATATGTGCGTATATGTGGTCGAAGCGACGGATACGTAGGAGCACTCGAATGGCGGAGTTGATGATGCGTTGTAAGGGTAGGATGGTAGATTTGGAGAATTGGCGAACAGGCTGTGGCAATAATCGATTTTAGGGAAGATAAGCGATGAAAGAAGAGACATACAAGAACGGAAGTCGATTAAGGGGCGGATACAGCGGATGTCACGGAGAATTAAGTCAATAAGCAGACCTTGTCACTGACGAAGGTATAAGGGAAAGGTGATTATCGAAATGAAAGCCTAAGAAAGTAATATTATGGACTATGGGGATGATTGATGAGGCAAAAGATACACGGGCATGAGATATGTTAGGTTGTACGGGGAGGATTCTCATTATTTTTGACTTGTCGAGGTTTATAAGGAGATGAAGATGAGAGAGACGTTTGTAGATAGAAGAAAGTTAGTTGGAGATGTTAATTTCTGCTTCAAATGCAAACCTCTGTTAGCATTTGAAGGTGTAATATTCTGTAGCATTAGAAGCATATATCCCCAGTAGCATCTGAAGATGCTATTCTGAAAATGCTAACCTATGCTAGCATCGTAAGAATTTTCTAAAGATGCTTGCATAGTTTAGCGAAATATCAAATAAAATTTTCCCGTTTTTTGACCCATCTCCGATAACGCTTTGGCTTATTTTATTCAAGTGCCTGAAGTGTGGAAAAGCTCTATTATAAGGCCCTTATATAAAAGCAAATTATGTTCTGTAGATAAATACATACCTGCTGGTTTGAATTGTGAATATTGACTTGTATTGGAAAGGATATTGTGTCGCACAAGCCCAAACTATCTAGCGACTATTGTGTTATTGTGTCATAATCAACTTGGCTTTCAAAATGCCAAAATCACAAATCAACAAAAAATTCCACGATCACAAATTTGTGATTCCCCAAATAAGTTCCACAAAAATCTGTATTAGACACACCGCTATTCTGTATTTTTGTCAATCATCCACCTGATATCCTGAGTTCATTCTTAGGATATATACTTTAGGCTGATTTAAATATGGGTATCATCCAATCAGAAATCAACAAGGTTTTGAAGTTTACGTGTTCCAGCGAGTTGTCGATCAAAATATCAATGTTTGTTCGATGAAAGCTGTCAATCGTGATCCAGATCATACTTATTATATACGTAGATCAGTCATAGAATTGGTATCACAATTAAATGATCTTGATTACTAATAATTTCTCTACTCGCCGACATACTGATTATGTATATCCTAGAGCTACGCTTATTCTAGCTATATTTTGCCGAACGCTTATCTCTCTGAATCCAAGGCCATTTAATTGTAAATACTTTCGTTCCCATTCATTTACTTTATCCATCTCAATATTCATACCTAGAATTATTGAGAAGTCTACTCGACTTCAGAATGTACTGTGCCGGCAAACAAGTATCATATATTCGTTAAGAGTTCTCCTATATAAGGATATATTCAGAGCTCCGAAAACGCATTCCGTACGCTATACTTGCGATCGTTGAGGTATTACTTGACTGTGGCCTATTACACAAATATCATCGCGTTTTGTGTGATCTGTTGACTATTTGGTCTACTCGGACTTAACTGTGTCATTCCTTTAGTATAAGTCCCCACCGTGATGTATGGTCCATAACCATTCAATTCGGACAGAGAATTGAAAATTTATTGAACAGATTAAGAGAACATACGCAGTGAGTACTTGAGCTATTCGAACTACGCGTTATTTCGAATTGGGATTGGTTGATTACTTTTTCTGTTTGCAACTTTGAGTTACGATCGTAATTTGTCGAAATTAATAATACATCAAAACAGATACACCAATAAATCGAAGATTTGAACTCAACATAATTGTCCTTGTATAATGTCCGCTTTCGTATTTAAAACCAAACCCTTCCGAATTTAACTACTACATGTTGTAATACGTAGAATTCCGTGTTGAGAATTAGAAGTCTACTAACAATTTAATTTGCTGACTGACCACTAATGCACAAATAACTTTAAGAATTTTTACTTTTTTTGTAAATGAAGGAGAGACTAGTATAAAAATTATAAATTATTCAAAAATAGCTTAATAAACATGTTAGTTATTATAACTAGCTTTATTAATTATTAATGACTTTGTACAATATACTTCTTAACAATATATGTAAACAATAAACAATTAATAATTGTAAACAATAAACAATTATTTATTTAATAAATAATTAAAGAATTTTAATTTTAATTTATTTTAATATTAAATATATTTAATATTAAATACAATAACTATTAAGTTAATATATTTGCGAAGTTATTGAAATTTTGATGAATATTTTTATTCTAAGCATTGATTTATTCCTATCTATAATCCAACAGTAGTACGCTACACTTCAGCATTGGTGGACCTCATCAGCTACTGATCCAATACCTACCTGTCTCGTTTACGTTTTTTAATGTTGGCAGACGATCACTCGTCCGCTTGGTTTTCAAATTTCATTTAATTGAATTATTTTTTAATTAGATTGAATGATTCATTTAATATATTGGCAATTAGATTTAATGAAAGACTCGTCTTGCATTTTGTAAATTTAATTGAAATCACTTATGATCTAAAGAAATATTTATTTATTTTTTATTTGTGTTGTAATTTTAATTACAACACAAATTTAAATTTAATTTTAAAATTGAAATTTGAAAATTTTAAAATAGAATTTGAAATTTAATAAAAAAAAAGAATTGTGTTATTACATTTTTGAATAATATTACATTTTGAATGTATTTCAAATTTTATTTTAAAATTTTTAAATTTCAATTTCTAATATTTTCATCAAAAAATAACACTTTGATTTAATTTGAAATTAGAAATGATTTCAATTAAATTTGAAAATTGTAATTACAAAAGTCTCATTAAATTTAAATTTCAAATTTTATTTAAAAATTTTCAAATTTCAATTTGAAAATTAAATTTAATGAAAGACTTTTATTACATTTTGCAAATTTAATTGAAATCATTTCTAATTTCAAATTTAATCAAAATTTAATTTTTTGATGAAAATATTTGAAATTTGAAAATTTTAAAATAAATTTGAAATACATTCAAGTATTGTTCATTACTTTCTTTAATATATAATGTGCAAATTCAAGCTATGATCGACGTGTTGTCAAAATCAATAATAAATATAATAAATAATAAATAATTGTTGAACTCTTGATATTTATATTTACACGAATTTTACTTTATAAATTAAGAATGCCACAATCTAATCTCGTTGTTTGATGAACTAATACATATGTTTTTACGAAAACATCAACAACTTATTGACAAAATGAAATAAAAATAATACCAGAGTTTTCTTGTCAACAACTGG
Organism: Pomphorhynchus laevis; assembly: GCA_012934845.2. Taxonomy (NCBI): domain Eukaryota; kingdom Metazoa; phylum Acanthocephala; class Palaeacanthocephala; order Echinorhynchida; family Pomphorhynchidae; genus Pomphorhynchus; species Pomphorhynchus laevis. The sequence continues at coordinate 43,041 of WNNJ02001416.1, read as the reverse complement.
TAGGGTGTCGGGTCGTGGAGGCAGTGTAAGAAACAAACTACTCCAGACATCGCAATCCTGGGCGACAGACCAGAGTACTCTTTCATATAGACCAAGGCGTTCTTCAGCCAGTTTTTAGATTTGATCTCTCCAACGGAATCGAGGTCTCTTTCCAGAGAGTCCGGTCTAGAAACCCCTCTGAGGAAGGCGATTCTTAGACATCCACAGAACGTGTCCTAGCCACCTTAACTGACTTTCTTCGATGTTCAAAAGAAGCGACTTTAGTCCCAGTCTATTCCGGATGACCTAATTTTTAACCTTATCTCTAAAGCTAAGGCCGGCCACACTGTTGTTTTATGAATTAATTCATCTGTGTTTTTACAAAAACGTCATTCGAATCCTTTTACATAAGTTTTTGCTATCAACTTCGACAGTTTAGGAATTACGACTCTTTAAAATTTAAAAAAATATTTAAATTTTTAAAAAATTCAATTTTAAATTTTAACTCTTTATGAATATCAATTATGTAAATCTCATATAATTATTTACTATTTATAAATATTACTATTTATAAATAATATTTTATTATTCTTGATTTATAGTGTAAAATACGTAGAATCAGTTATCTGATCTGAATTGTGATCGGTTATGATTTTAAAAACTACTATAATATGTAATGATATTGACTTTCTTCTAAATAATTTTAATAATTTAATAGATACATATTTTGAACTAAGTTAAAAATAAAGAACAAATAATATTTAATTAATACTAAATAATGTTGATCAATTGTTGAACTATTGATATTTGTATTTACCTGAATATTAATTTGTGAATTAAGAAAGCAATCTAATAAATAAATAAAATATTCAAAATATATAATAAATTCGATCGTTATTTACATTTACTATTATTGAAATAATTGTCGAATGTAGACTAAAGTAGTTTTTATAGGCTCAATCTAGAACACAACATAAATGAGTAGTACCAATACAAACACGATAATAAAGCCAAGTTTCATAACATTCTCCTCCGCTAAGAATAGTCCTTGTGATACTGGGATGGGCGTCGTTGACGTTTAGATCTTCTTAATGGATTGTTCGCATAGACTTCTGAATCCTTAATAGGAAAGACCAACCTCTAATATTAGCCTTGTCAAATGCAGGTTTTGGCCTAGCTCTCTGCTTGTTTTCCTCAATATTATATTATGAAGGTTCGCGATCTGAATGATTTTGTCTTACTGTATTAGAATTTCCAGTTGGAGCAGGATCTCTGAACGACACAATTGATTCACGGTTATCGTCTAGAGGATACTCTGAAGACTCGTAATCAGGAGTATTCTGAATTAGTGTTTCAGAATTTTCTGTCGGGGCTAAATCTCTTAGTGATAAAATCGCTTCGCGGTTATAAATATTACCTCCTAGCGAAGTGGGATTACTATATTATTCATAGTAATATATATTACAAGGAGTAATATAAATTCTATAATTTTCTTGATTTCCGTAATCGAAACTAATAATTTTTAATCTTTAATTTCTATTAAATAATAATCTTTAATTTCTTTTATTTTTATAATATAGGCCGATTTCAAATAACATAGCAGTCCCTCCTGATGACCTCTAATCCTTATTCTGATACATCGTATGTTATTTATTCGTCGATTCATAAAATTGTTTTTATTAGAAATTTTAATTATAAATTTTACTTATTATTTATAATTATCGTTTTATTTTTTAGTATGAAATATGTAAACAGTTATCTGATAGACACAGTTACGCATAAGAATGAGATGGAAACGGCGGAGTAAAAGATAGGAAGCAAGGATATCTGGAGTGAGTTTGGAGAGCGTTTATGAAAGAGATTAATCACACGAAAATATTGATGGAGTCTACGTTTAGAAAGACTCAATCGGAATCGAACCAGGGAGTATGGGGCAAGCCCTGAAGATGTAGGAGGCGAATAGGCAATAGGTTATTGAGGATCGACGTAAGTTCAGAATCAAACAGAATGCAGAGATCATCGAGAGAAAGATAGTTAAGTGGAAGCGAAAACAGCGAAAATAAGTTGGAGGAAAATAGATATGCATTAACTTGCTTCAAACAAGACGCTCAAGGAGTTTAGAGAGGGTTAGGTGAAGTGAGATAAAACGGCACGACGGTGGTAGTGAGGAACCGAGAGATAGCTTTTGATGAGAGGACGAACAGTAGCGCAATTCCAGTAGGAAAGAAATGTGCAGCTGCGGATATACAAGCTTAACATAGTGGTTAGGAAGGGTAAGATAGATGAGCAGATTTTTTAAGCAAGTGGGTGGGAATTGGGCCAGAAAGAGAGGTTTTATTAGGTAATGACAGAAAAACCGAAGAAACTTCAATAGACGAAACGGGAAGAAGGTGGAATAGTTATGAGAGGGATATATTTAAAGAGAAGAGACGATACAAGTGGCATATGGGTAGAAGAGAAAGTAAATTAGATAGCCTAGATTGAATATAAGTACATTCATTGGGATTTATGTTACAAGGGGTAAATGATCTTAAAGAATATAGTTTAAGAGTTTCCAATGAGATTTAGAGTTGGAAGAGGACTCGAGTTAATTTCGCCATAAGAGATTCCGGTTAGTACGCATAAGAATAAGATGGGAACGGCGTATAGAAAGATAGAAGCACGGAGATTTGGAGTGAGTGAGTTTGGAGAACGTTTAAGAAAACGATATAACACACGAAAAGAGTGACAGAGTCGACGTTTGGAAAGTCTACCATGGAAATCGAACCAGGGAGCATGGCCCAAAGCTCTGAAAACGTCGGGTTCGAATAGGCAGAAGGTAATTATGAAGAGTCGCAAGTTCATAATCAAACAGAATGCAGAGATCATCGAGAGAAATATAGTTAAGTGGAAGCGAAAAGTGTGAAGAATTGAATAAGGCTTCACAGGGAATAAGGATATCGAGAAGTTATCTTACCTGATTCTATAAATAGTGATTAAGTACGTGATGAAATGTTAAGCTTCTATTAGCGTCATTTTTGACCCATTAAAATTGGCGTGGAATAGATATATTCTAATAAGAATATTGTAAATCGTATTATATTATATTGTAAATATAATATAATTATATTTTATCGCAATCAAATGTAGTATTTGCGCCAACAATAAGTTTTTAGGTAAATTTTTAATTTATCTATATTTATATATCTTTATTTTTAATTTATATGTAATATAAAATACTTAAACTCAGTTATCTGATCTGATATGTTCGACTGACAAGTTATTATTGACGTATGGACTTTGTTTTCCAGTTAATATAACCTCTGTAAGAAATACTAAAACTATGTATGCTCGACACGACAATACTTTTCTTTTAATTTTCAAGCAAGTTTAAATTATTTTTTTTCTATTAAGTTTACAATATACAAATCAACAAAATATTATTAAAAATTTATTTAAACTATTATGCGAAAAATTATTTGGATAATAAACAATATGCTTTGTATTAGAATAAGATACTAAATAATCAAATTTCATCAGAGACAATACGTTATTATTTTTGGCCATGCTGCTATGCTGGTTTGATGAATAGTTGCCGAAACTTGATAACATAGAATTTTAAATATAATACTTTAAATAAAGATGTTGGCCTCTAAGCCATATTATGATACATCGTATATAATGTGTTAGTCAATTCATAAAAATTTTATCGTTAGATAAATATCAATTGTATAAAATCTGATTTAATTATTTATTATTTATGATTATTTATCTTTATTTGTAATTTATAAATAATATAAAATAAGTAGACTCGGTTATCTGATTTGAGTAATTTAAATGATTGATCCTAATATTGCATTCAAAATGAGTGCAATATTAGGTGATTTTAAATATTTAATTTAAAATGTGTCTAAATAGAAATGTTAATAATTCTCAAAGTTTAAAAATTCAAATCTCAGAGGACAAGTGTCTCGGTGAACATTTGTACAGCAATATGTATCAGCAATCGACATTTTAAACTGTATATTTTTAGATAATTAATGATTATATAATTTAACTGGAATAAAGAAGAAAATAATTTCCCTTTATTTGAAAAAATAATTTCCTTTTTTTAAATAAAAAGAAATTGTTTTCTTTGTTTCAGTTGAACTATATAATCAATAAAAAAAGAAGATTATGGGTTTAGTATTTATTATAGTTATATAATAACTATAATAAATATAATTATTTATTAAGAATGTGCTTATTCTTATAAGAACGTGGTTAGGCCTGCAAATCGCTCCAAGTGACTATCGTTGTAGTCGATGTTTTCGGACTGCAGATGCTGAGGGCTTCCATGCATTAACTTGCAACTACGGTGGTTTTCCAGGAATGCGTCATAATGGAATTCGTGACGTCGTTCTCCAGGCGGCACAATCAGCAGAGATGCATGTGGGTTGCGAGGTTCGCAACCTTGTCCAAAATTTACAAGAACGGCCAGCCGATATACTGATCTCCGGGGATCCTGTAGATGCTATAGATTTCGCGGTGACACATCCACTACAGAAATCCTTTCTACGCCAGTCAGCTTATGTACTCGGTTACGCTGCTGCGCAGTACACATTATCAGTCAAAGATAGGAAGTACCGTGTCAAAATGATTAAGGCGGGATATAACTTCATACCTGCAGTCTTGGATTGTTACGGTGGCTGGAATATGGAAGGGGATAAAATCATTAGACGAATCGCCCGATCATTAGCAATTTGATCATCTCTACCATACAGCATAGCATCTTCACGGCTCTTTCAACGAATATCAATATCACTCATGAGAAGAAATTCAAAAGCTATATTATCTAGCATTGGTCTATTGAATCGACCATGTTACGAGATAGCTAACCCCATAATGGAGAATCCTACACGGAAAATGAACCCCTTTCATGTGCTTGATCCGGCTGGTGAGGAGCAGTCTCGCGCCGCACTCGAGACGGAAAATGTCAGAAAGGTGTGTGCAAAGGCGCAATCTGATGTCCTCGATTGTGAAATGTCACAAGAACATGCATCTGACATCGAATCAATTATAAACATATGTGATGAATCGGCAAGAGAGGAAACTTCTATATATAAGTTCGATGCAGACAAAAACTTATTAGAACAACACGACACTTACGGTAATTCTAAAACGGACACGCGGAAGCTGGGCTGCTCAGCAGCTGACGGGTTTTCCGCTGCATTTCATAACCAGCTCAATGATTACGGGATTGTTGTCCGCGAGGTTCCCAGCGATGGTAATGCCTATTTTACGCCCCCTCTGACCAGATAACGGGTAATTTTGATAACTACTCCGAGTATCGTGCGAACGTTTGCGGCTACGTTGAGGCCAACAAGACGGAGTTGGCACATTGCTTCGCGAACTTTGACAAATCGATCGGACAACTTCGTAAACCGTGCGTGTTTGCCGGAAATGAGGCATTAGTGGCCTTTGCTCTCCTCAAAGGCGTTTCAATTGTCATTCACAGGAAGGAATTATGCCATGGATTATTAGCAGCAGCACGATCAGAGGAGCTTGTAGTCAGGATCCTTTACATGCCCTTCACATAACAGTGAGCGCGGCTCCTTCTTTGTTGGGCGACAAGAGCGCTAGTGAAAACAGTTTTGGAGCGAATCAGCAAATCAAAGTTGAGGCGACGGAGCTTCACATTTCATCACCCCAACAAGCACTATAAAAGCCTGCGGAGGAGTGACAGCGACTGCAACGGATCAGCTTCAGTCAACCTTCGCGATTTGCGGCCGCAGGGTGACACGACGCTGCCCACAATAGGAGTAAAAACCGCTAAACCCTTAACTTACAATTATCGCACTGAGAACAATGACTTGAAATATGTTTATTGTAAATTTTTATTTGTAATTATTAATTCGGTCATCTGATCTGATTTACAGAAATCAAATATCGATTCATCAATATTGATTAATATTGAATATATTAAATGTATATGTCGAACGCATAACTGATAAGTACATCGTAAACATGTCGTATTTACTTGCACATGCCAGTAATATGTTCGTAGCTTAAATTGCGAAAACTAATTTTGTTACTAAGGTAACGTTGACTAAAGGCTGTTCATGAAAGTATCAAAAGATTATACAGTTAACTAAAATGTTAGTATCTCTTAAACAAAATATGCTTGTTATCTAAGAAATAAAATACTACTTAGATCAAAAGTTAATATGTAATGTCTATCATCAACTAAAATCGAAATAACTAAATATATTTTATGTAATTGAAAGAAGTTTTTAGATAACCAAAAGAATTATAATCATTTACAGAAAATGTTTTGATTGAAAGATAGAAAATAAGAAAAACATATGACTATCGAAATAAAAAAATAAATGAATCGTATTTATAATAAGAAATTATATTCTATGAAATTAAACATTGAAAATTTGCTACAAAACCGTTCGTTTAAATACATTAGAGAAATATACTTTGAAGGTTAAAAATATATATAAAGTTATAAAGAACTCTAATTTCTGTTAAAAATTTCACTGACTGCTAACTTTCAGTTAGCCGTCAGTGAAAGAGTATTGCTATTAAATACTATTAAAAGAGTATTACTGCTTTGATTTGGAGCTTCCTCTCAGATATAAACTGTATCTTTTGATGTACCAGTTATCTTATTATAAATTAGATTAAACGTTTTATACACAAATATTTTAATGTAATAATTACAATAATGTAATAATTACATATTACAATATATTACATTATTTTTTAATAATGCATGTATATTTACATGTATTTTATGTAAAAATAAAACATTTTAATATATAAACATATATTTTAATATATGTTCAAATATACATAATTGTTGTCTGCTAAATTTTTAGCAGGGCGCGACATGTGTTTACTTGCAGAAAATATAAAACTTTTTAAACTAAATTTATTGAAACTAAATTTTTACTCAAAATGAGAAAATTAATTTAACCCCTGTTTTACATGGTGGAAGCGAAATGTCAATTAACTTTATGATTGCAACTTTATGCTGACAACATGTAAAATGACAATATGTAAATGTAGTTTACTATTATTTATTAAAATATTACTTAGACTTTTAATATCTGCTAGACGTTAATGACTTGATAATCTACTTTAAAATACGATAATTTGATTTGCTTTACATTTACCAAGTATTTTACATATGAGTATTTAATGTTTAACAAACTAAGTTTTGCTGTCAGCCATAAAAACGTTTGTTAATTAAACATTTAATATGTGACAAAGTGATAATGTACATCTTTAGCTGTGGCATGAATAAAAGTTAGATAAGTACTTGATATAATATTCGATTAGTTAATTTAGTCAATACTGATATATTGTTTTATAAAAATAATTAAAAAAATTAATTTTTTTAATCAAATTGTGGTCGAAATAACTAAAAAACAAAATTCAGTTTTCATTATTAGTTCAATCACATTGAGATCGAATACTCTTTATTTCGAATACTCTAGGTCCAACATCGCATTAGCATTATACGTGCCATATTCGATTCGTGCAAGTATATAGATAACACCCATCTGTTCTTCTAGAAAGACATATGATTCATTAAGTACTTAAAAAAATAAAAAAAGTTTAAGGCTAACTAATTTAAGGACTTATTTGCAGGTAAATATATTATTAATAAATAAATTATATAAAAATTGTATTAAATTGCGCCTATTTATTACTGCATTAAAAATATGCAATAGAATAATGTCATTCAATACGAAAGAATTAGCTTACTTTATCTCTTTTAATTATGAATTTTTATTTTGTTATATAAAAAGGATCGAAGTAAAAATACAATAAAATTTATTTACTTTTAAAGCAAATTAACTATACAAATATTTTTAAAATATTATTAATATTAATTTAATATACAATATTTTTTAAAACAACAAACTTTGGCTTTTATATTATCCAAATAATTCTATATTATATAATTAATGATATATTTTATAAACTAGTTTTGTCATCGAAACTGTAACTGTGTAAACTAAGGTGTATTTGAAATTATTGCAAATGGTAATTAGCGATAATTAAGTGATATTTCGCTTTAAGTTATTATTTACTATTTTATCACTAAATAATTAACTCTCGATGAGTTAATATTGAGTGTGAATATTTAATTTAAAGAGTTCTGTAATAATTAAAAATAACTAATATTGTCATTTAAAGGAGACATTATTGATGACATTATTAATGATATATTTTATGAACTAGTTTTGTGTTCGAAACTGTAATAATTAAATAATTAAAAATATTAAAATTATATAGTCAATGATGTATTATGTAGTCAATTATATATTTTTATGCAAATTTGAATCTTATAATCAAATTATAATCAACTATTTTGTTATTCAAGCGATAACTGCTGATTTAAATTAAACCAAAGTCAGTATCATGAACTAGTTTTGTGTTCGAAACTGTAACTGTGTAATTAGCGATAATTAGTTGATGTGATTTTTTTGTATTATGTAGTCAAGACGTTTATATAATCAAATATATAATTTGAATGAGTATAAAAATCTATAATTTTGTTCAAATTTTATTCCAAATTAATTTTATAATTAGAGCATTTTAGGATTACATATTTAAAAGATTAAAAGAATTAAAAATATTAATTAATAGTTGAATTACTAATTCAAATAATTACATGATTAAATTTGATTACGATAAAATATCAGCATTTTTGTTTCAATTTTATTCTTTAATAGCAATAGCATCAACTGACGAGCCTCACTATGAAAATGATATGTGTGGCCTTAATATTATGTGCACTGATTGTTGATATTACTCGTAGTAATACAATAAACCGACAAGATGTAAGTAAACAGATGCGTAATTATTAATTGATTTTTAAAATAGGACAAACGTATATTAATTAACTTCGTATTGTCCATACTGTAATTTATTCGTTTCGAGTGAATAAGCATTTGATTGAATGAAAATGCTTTCATGTTTATGAAACGAATCAATCCATTAAAAATAAATATTATTTGAAAATGGTCACTTCGATTATTTTGGTGGAAATTTATAATTTTTATTCAATTGGGATATTTATAATTTATATTCATATTGGGATATAGTTTAAAAAAATAATAATTACAAAGTTTCTACTTTACAAAATTATTTATGCTAAATTAAATCAACGTTCAATTGCATCAAACTATTTTATCTACTTCGTATTGATTTTTAATTTAGCATTACAAATTAAATCTATGGATAATAGTGAAAGTGTAATTTAAAAAATAAATTTAAATATAAATTTTTTAAATATAAATTTCAGCTTGAAATTTCGGTGCAGGATTAATATACGCTAATTTTATATTTCGTAAGCATCTGTTAGCATCATCAGAAACAAAACATTTTGTTTCTGGTGATTCATGCAGGAGTTGGCGAAATGTAAAAATAAATTAGTATATATTTATCTTGCTCCAAAATTTCAAATAAAGATGGATCAGGTATGATTTTTTAACTTAATGAAATAAATATGGACCAACATCAAATATTTTTAATAATTTCGAGTAATTCTCGACTAAACGGTTTATGTTTTCGTTCAAAAGTGTGCCGGATCAAACTGATGGACAGTGTAACCTTTGTCGCCGTATAATATTTTTGGTACAAACATCACATGTATTATATCCAATACTTTTAATATATATGGGGCTAGTAAAATATTACATTACCTTTAAATTACAGGGAAATTATTCCAAAAGTCAGACATTTTAAATAGTCCGACAAAACTGTCAAGAACTTGACGATACAGTTACTTGAAAATTTGCAATAGATGATTAATTAATAGATTAGATATTAATTTTAAAATAATTTTTAAATTCATAAATAAACGAAATTTAATTTATAAATCAAGTACGCTATTAGCCTATTTCATCTCTATTATAAAATCCACAAATATCAATATTTTAATCGAATATTTATATAAACGCTATTTAATTTTCGAAAATCTAGTCACTACATTTGTAACTAAGAAATGAACTAATATTCTAAGAATTAACAGTGATATAATAAGCACTATATATTTAGCATTATGACAAATCCATTGCGATAAAAGATCCATCTGATGTTGAAATCTTATCAAATGCAACACGAAATATACGGGTTTGTATTAAATATTTATTAATATTCACTAAACAATATTAAATTTGTAAAGCTGAATATCAATTTATATCATATTAATAATGATATATTTTTATATAATAAATAGTAATTTATTTTTATTATAATAAAATAAAATAAAAATAATATTTTTTAAAATTTAATGTAAAATTTAATATAAATTAATGTTTAATTTTTAATTTGTTTTATAACTAGTTTTCTAGAAACTATAACTGTGTGAAATTAAGGTGCAATTGTAGTTATTGCTTTTAATTTAACTTTTAAAATTTAAAGTTGACAATTAACTCATCCTTTATTTATTTTTAATTAACAAAACTAAACTGTATAATTTATCGCATAGATAATTCAAGAGTACACTAAAAGTTTTCAAAGCAAAAAGTTTTGAAATTGGTATCATATTATAGATGTTCTTTACGGATCTGTATAAATTTTCGATTTTATTTTCTGCATTTGTTTGTATTTTCCATATGATGGTCGTATTTATATTCAACATAACGCTATCTTAAAATATAACTTATCATTTTCCATATGATGGTCGTATTTATATTCAACATAACGCTATCTTAAAATATAACTTATCATTTTCCATATGATGGTCGTATTTATATTCAACATAACGCTATCTTAAAATATAACTTATTTTTGTTTTTTACATATATGTATAAAAAAGTGAATTTAATAACTTCCAAATTCATATTAATTTTAGATTCAAATGCATGATCGATGCTGCTCAACTTTTATAGGTCAAAACTTAAAAACTTTCCAAATATTTTGTACACTTTCACAAAAAATATCGATTTTCACTTTTATTAAAAGCAGCTTAAAATGTAAATTTAATTTCCCGTTTGGTATTCGATAAAACATTATTAAATTCTGTTTATGAATTGATAAAAAATTAAAACTTTGAATAGCTCATCATAAATATGATTCACGTAAAATAAAAAAATAAATTTAAATAGAACTTTATTAATTTTGCTTTTAAAAAATATTCTATTTTTAGAGCCCCGCACTCGGAATGGCTATTGGCGTTATTGCTGCTGGCACTATAGCGCAGGTTGCAAATTATTTTATTAGTAAGAAGTTGAAAGAGAATAAAGAAAATAAATCAACTGAACATAAACCCGGTATGAATACGTATGTTTTAACGAAACAAAACTTTAATTTTGAAGTTTCATCTTGACATAATCTTTATCACTTGAAAAATGAGATATTGTTTTAAGGTATAAATCAACGTGTGCCAATTAAACTGTGTATTAAGGATTTATGTTTTCAATTTAAGAGTTATTTTTCAATAACTCTTAAATAATTGATATTATTATTAATTGATATTAATTATTATTGATATATAATAAAATATTATGTTGTAAGTAAAAATATAATATAAATATTGTATTTTGTATATTTAGATACAATTTAGTTATTATTTTAATAATAATTATTAATTATTAAATAATAATTATTTAATAATAATTATTTTAAATTTAATTTAGTTATAATTGATGCATTATCATGGATGTCAGAACGATTAGTTTTGACATATAAATTGTTTAATATTATCATTTATCATTTATATTATTTATTAATGATTAATTAGATTAATCACTTGGCAATCTATAATCACAATAAAAGTCTAGATTATAACAAACGTTTTCAAAAAAATTTCTATTAATACAACAACTTCATTAAGAAATATATATTTATAAAATACATTTATAGTATTTCATTTAATTGACTATTAACAAATCCTCAATTTGTATGATAGCAAAGACAACTACGAATTTAAATAACCTTCACTCGATATTTAAACTATTTGTTAAATATTAATATATTTATTATTAATATTAAATATTAATGTTTAAATTTAAATAAACATTACCGAAATGTATCAGTCTGTTATACGTTATTTAGGGAAAAGCGCAATTCAAAAAAATGACAATACCTTGAAGAATAATATGGTTAAAAATAAGAGATAACAGGATTCGTATTAATAATACTCTGTATTGCAAATAAAAACCAATGCTTTAAATTTCGAAGTTTTTACTACAATTTTTTATCAAGCCACTTACCATGTTCGTTTAAAAGTTTGCTGAAATTTGAGTCACATTTTTATAATTAAATTTAATTAATTTACTTAAATTTAATTAATTTACTAAAAGTATATAATTAAAAATAATTGAATATTTATTTGAATTAATTGAATATTCTTTCTACGATGAAAGGAGGCAGCTAAATTTAAGATAAAATGTAGAAATGATAATTATTAATAATTATTGAGTATTTAGATATCTTTTAGATTAACATACAATACTTGAAAATATTCGCTAATAGCATGTCTACTCGGGAAACATCTGTTTTTTTTTGCAAAAATTACCTGAAAAAAAATGAAAATAGAAAATTCAGAATGTATTCGCATATTACGAAAGATAATATTTCACACAATTGATAATAGCGTAACATGTATTGATATTATCTTAGTGAAATTACACTTAACGAGATATTTGTAGCTTTAACAGAATGCTTATAGCTACATTGTAGCCTTCACTTTTTAACAGAATCGGACAGAATCTAAAATTTATCTAGTAAAATTAATCTAGCGTTAGTAAATTTATTTTATTAACGCTAAAATTTATTTTACTAACGCTAAAATTTATCTAGCGTTAGTAAAATTAATTAACCTTATATTCGGAAAAAGATATACATATATATGTTATAATAATTATAACGCCTATCTAACAAAAATTAAACCATCAAATAAATATAAATATATGGATAAAATTGAATTAATAGAATCCTTAAATATTTTGATATATCAAAATTATTTAAAAGTAGGGGCATCTATATTTAGACAAGTAAAAGTTGTTCCAATGGGTGGTAATAGTAGCCCAATTATAGCTGACTTGTTTTTAAGCTTTATAGAATATGAATTTGTTCATAACTGTGTAAAAACTAAATCTAAACAATATAAATATATGAAAAAAATGTTTCGATACATTGATGATATATGTGTATTTAATTCTAATAATTTTTATTCAATTAGTGAGCACATTTATCCAGAAAGCCTTATTCTTAACAAAACTAATATTAATGATAAAGAAGGTGTATATCTAGATATGAACATTAAATTAACATTAACTAAAACTACTATTAATTTATATCGTAAAGATGACATATTTAAATTTACAAGAAACATATTTTTGCATAAGCATTCATGCATACCATATAATATAAATATAATACATTAAATAATGAAATTTTAAGAATTGCAACAATATGTAATGATATTGGCTTTCTTCAAAATCATTTAAATAATTTAATAGATACATATTTAAACTAGGTTACTATAAAAATAACATCAAGCAGAAAATGGTAAAATATATAAATCAACACAATAATATAAAGAATAAATTTAAACTCTTAAGTGGCAAATTTTTATGGATGGATAATAAATAATATACTTTATTAGAATAAGATACTAGATAGTTATTTCAGAGGAAATACATCATTAGCATGTATTTGGCCCCGCTGCTATGTTGGGTAGAGGAGTTAGGGCCGAAACCTGATAGCATAGCAGTTCCTCCTGATGACCTCTAATCTTATTCTGATACAACGTCTGTTATTTATTAGTCAATTCATAAAAATGACGTTTATTTTAAATTTTATTTTTTATTTTTTATTTTTTTTAACTTGATTTAAATTATAGAAAATCTAAAAACAATTATTAATTTTATTATTTAATTATTAAATTTTGATTTAGCATTATTATGTTTTGTTTATTTTATAATTATATAACAATTCGTAGACTCAGTTAGCTGATTTTATTTTTAAATAAAAAATTTGGCTATAAAATTCTAATTAATAAAATCCAATTAATAAATAAAAGAAAATTTAAAATATAGTGTAACAAATAACACATATAGGTTGAATGACAGAACATATCTACTATCTTCTAATGGATTTATATGCCATTAATTCCCACTTTCAAGTCTACAATGTTTTAAATTATTATTGGATCCCCAACGCAAACGATCGAATTATATTTTAAACATGCCGTTATAATCCGGAGATTTTGCTATAAACAAGAAAGAGTTAATTCCAATAATATTTCGTTAAGATCTACAACGTAAATTATCTACACAAAGACAAGTTTATGTACAAAATCATAACAAATTCTTAAGAAACAAATCATAAAACTTGTACATCAAAGGAGTATGGAATAAAATTTATTTTATCAACAGAGCCAGCATTTTTATATCACATAAACTGAAAACAAAGAACAAAATCATTAATAAAAGTAGAAAACAATTTTTTAAAGACAGGTTATAACCTCATAAACAGTGAATTATGTAAAAATATAAAAAATGGAAATAAAAATTAACACATTCAAATAACAAAAGTGAAAGCTGAATAAATAAAAACCCTGTTAGCGATTATTATTAAATTATCGCTAATAATAAAAAAATCGCTTAAATTTAGTAAAAAATTAAATTTAAATTAAATTTAATTTTTTAAAAATAAATCTATTGAAGATAAAACTCATATTTTTTGTAAAGATGCTTCCACCTAATTTTTATGTATACAACAGAATGTGGTATTATTTACAAAAATGGGTGCATGCACGTTAGACGTCGGTTTTGAAAATAGACGTCGGTTTTGAAAATTTTTAACCCCCCCCTTAGATGGTTAGAAAATCAGTAAGAACAATTGTTGATGAAGAGACTTTTCTATCACAAGAAGAAATGATGGATCTGAACATAACCGAGAGTTATTTAAACCGTGTTTTTTTCGAATTTTGATACTCAAAATTCATTTCTTACCAGAATAGGCGTTTTAAAAAATTTTGTTCTTTGTCCCAAATGTGATGATGGTACCTACTTGTGCTATCAGAAAAGAAAAAATGCGTTGGATGGGTATTTTTGGACATGTAAGAGGTCATGTAGATTCTCATGTTCTATTCGATATAATAGTTTGTTTTCAAGCTCACGTTTACCTATGAGAACAATTTTTTTATTTTCTATAAGTATTTGAATCGAATATCCTTGAGTGAAATTGCTCGAGAACTTGAAATCTCAAGAAACACTGTTTCTGAATATGTTGATCTTGTCAGGGAGATAATTTGTGATCATATTTCTTCCACTAGCGAGAACTGAATATGTTGATCTTGTCAGGGAGATAATTTGTGATCATATTTCTTCCACTAGCGAGAAATTAGGAGGTTTGAACAGCGATGGTTCAAAAAAATTGTCGAAATTGATGAAAGTTTATTTTTCAAAAGAAAATATAACAGAGGACGACTAAATGACGGTCAATGGTTTGTAGGAGCAGTTGAACGTGGTTCGAAAAAGACCTTTATAGTGCCTGTAAGAAATAGAAATGCAGAAACAATGAGGCAAGTTATAAATGATAATATTTTACCAAATACTATTATTATAACAGACCAATGGAAAGCATATTCAAAAGCCTTAGAGAATAATTCTTCATATGATCATAGGTCTGTTAATCATTCTATTAACTTTATTAACCCTGAAGATAGGACTATACACACAAACAATCGAAGGTTTGTGGTCTTTATCGAAAAAATTTCTACGAGAGAAACCAGGAATTTCGAAGGAACAACACTCCGAATATCTAATTCAATTCATTTGGGAACATAAAATTGAAAAATCAAAACGTTTTAATACATTTTTGACCCTTTTATAATAAATTCTTTTTGTCTTTTTTAGAATTTTCAAAACCGACGTCTATTTTCAAAACCGACGTCTAACGTGCATGCACCCATTTTTGACCCTTTTATAATAAATTCTTTTTGTCTTTTTTTAGAATTTTCAAAACCGACGTCTATTTTCAAAACCGACGTCTAACGTGCATGCACCCAAAAATGATAAATTTTCAAATTACGACCCTTTTAAGTTATGACCTAATCAATAACTACGGTAAAAAATTTCTCTTTTTATCTCTTTTCTTTTTTGATTTGTTTACTTGCATCGTTGTTTCTTTGGCATTAATATTTGTCGACTTGAGTATCAGACGTGATATTCGGTTTGTTTTCAAGTATTTTAATATAGTCCAACTCAATTTGGTAACAAGTGACTTTATTTAATAATACTGCAAGCTACTTTAATCCTATCTATAAGCCAGCATCAGTACGCTACATTTCAGTATTGGTAAACCTCATCAGCTACTGATCCAATACCTACGTTTAACGTTTCGGCCCTTTTAGTGTTGGCATAAAATTACTCGACTCGCCTGCTTTTATTGACAATTAGATTTAATGAAATACTTTCGTCTTACATTTTGCAAATTTAATTAAAATCATTTCTGATTTTAATAAAATCAGCATTGGTCATCAAACAATTTAAATTCTAAGGGATAATTATTGAGCGAAATACAACTGCATGAAGTGAAACACGTTTGTTCTAATCATAATTCTTCAATAGAAAAAATTCACAAAATCTAATAATTTTTTAATTTTTTAATTAAGAAAATGTTGTTGAATTTGAAGTTTTGACTCCTTAACGTTTTTATAATTTACGACTGGACAATTGCCAAGTATCATGTGCTGAGCACTTGCAAGTCCTAAGAAACCCCGTTCAAGTATTCGTTTCGGTTACATTCCGTTTTAAAAAGTATCCAAGCCAGCGAAGAATTACAAGACAGCGTTACTTGTTTAACACGTTTTATCATGATGATGCAAAGTTACGTATGGAATCCAAAGATCTCTCCGCAGTTCAATTAACCATCTTAACGTTGATGCTGAAATTGCTTGAAAATGAATAATTTTTAATAAAAATGGTTAACATTTTGTAAAATCAATTTTTGAAGCTGGCTCGCGTTAGTGAGTAAGCCAAGTTTGATTAAATGCAACCATTGAACTTTAATCATATAGTCAATGAAAAACCGCAGGGTAAAACTATTTTAACGGGCCGTATTAACCTCGGTAAAATTATTGCTAAGCACATATATATAACTAATAAATATCTTTAAACTGTAATCATATTAAGATGGCAAATAAATACAATATTGCACGCCAGAAAAGTTATATTATTATCAAATAAAATAACGAAAGTGCACAATTAAAATTTAAAAACTGTACAACTTAAAACTTGATTTCAAGAAGCCTTACTTGTTTAACTCTAATTAAACTTTAAGTTTAACATTAATTTCAAGTTTAATTGTCAATCTGCTGCATTGACAATTAGATTTTATGAAAGACTATTATTGAAATCATTTCTGATTTTAAAGTAAATCAAAATTTTATTAATAAAGAATTTTTGGAGTTGGATCAAAGAAATGAGTAATTTTTTCGATATTTCGCAAACTTCTGTTAATTACCTATTATTAATCAAAAGTATCTTTATTATTAATCAAAATCTTATTCTGACAGTTTTTATTCGAATGGAAAACTCACTTAAAACGATTAAATTTTATCTTTAAAATGCTATTTTATCTGCATATCCATATTTAATCGAACATATAAAATTAATATAAAATATAAAATTAATCTGACATATTAAAACTCTATTTAAAATTAATTCATTAATAAGGAGGATAAAGCCTTTATTTTGTAAAACTATATTTTGTTTTAAACTTTAAATAATTATTTAAATTATGATTAGTGTTAAAAGTTATATTTATAACTGTATAATAATTTATAAAATTAAAATTTTAAATAATAAAATAACAACAACAATTTCTTGACAATAAAACATAACAGTAACACCAGATTTTTCTTGTAACAACTGGTTAGGGTGTCGGGTCGTCAAAGCATTGTACGAACCAAACTTCTACAGACATCGCAATCCGAGGCGACAGACCAAAGTTCTCTTTCAGATAAACCAATGCGCTCTTCGGCCAGTTTCTAGATTTGATCTCTTTACCGGTATCGATGTCTACCTCGATGTCGCTTACCAGAAAGTCCGGTCTGAAAACCCCTCCTAGGAAGTTCCCTCCGCAACAAGCACCTAAGGCCTTCGAGCCACAGTTTTTCGCAGTTGCTTTAGCAAGCAAGGATCAGAGCATCTTCCATTACTGATCAATGCTTTTCACCTCTTCTGGCAACCGAGAGAAGTCCTCTCTAATGTAGCCATAAAAACGTTCTTTGGCAAATTCATTTGCTAGACGCCCCTAATCCACCCTAACAAAACGTTTGGGTTTACCAGGCTTATTTAGCATCCGATTCTGCCATCGAAGTTTACTAACTACAATGTATTGATCGGTTGACAGCTCAGCCCCTCTCGTCAAACGAGTGTCTAGAACATAACGTTATGGACATAACGTTTAATGTAATTATATTAATTATTATTGAAAATCAAAAGCTTAAGTTGTTGAATTTGAATTTTTCGCTCCTTGACGTTTTTATTACATACATTTTTGATTAAATTTATCAACAAATAAGTTGATGTTGTCTTAGGTTTACCTGTCACTTTAATAATTCATTTTTATAAGTGTGAAATATTCATACATTCACATTAAAATACTAAGAATTTTTGAATATTTAAATATTCTCTAAATCTAAATAAACAAACATTTTTACTGTATAATTTTGCATTAATTTGACCACACCATAATAGAAAAATAATACAAATTGAAAAAATGACGAATGCTGTTTCGTCATCACTATGACTCATCAGTGCCAGTTCCCTCCCACTGCTGGATGCAGAGGATGACTAGCAGACGGCAGTCAACGAATGAAATAAATCAACGAATGAAAATTCTTGATAAATGTTGACATTATATCAACAGAATTTATTAAATGCCACAAACCATAAAATAAATCATATATCACATTGAATCAAATACATAAATATAAACAAATTAATAAATCATAAATTTATTTATTTATGACAATAAATTAATAAATAAAAATTAATAAATAAATAATTAATAATTAAATAATTAATAAAATTAATACGATGACATATTACAAAATATGTCACCGTACATAAACACTAGAACAATATAATCGTGTAAATTAAGCTCTTGATAATGTATCTACAACATACTCCTACTTTTTGTTATTATTGTTCAAAATAATATATGTAGTATCGGATGTTTGGTTGTTACACATTAATTTTTAAAACTATTACATCAGAAATTATATTATTTGTTAAAACAAACAATATATAGTATATAATTAATATTTATTAATTGTATATATCTGTGATATTAATCACAGATATGATATGTGATATCACAATTTATAAAACAAATAAAAATCATATAAATTATAACAAAATATAAATTTAACTTGTTGATGTATATTATTTATTATGATTGTACAATTTCAGATTTATCAGGTACTTTATAATTAATTTCTAATTTAATTATTAATTTATTATTATTTAATTTATCATTAATTAATTTATCATTAATTATAATTATAATTAATTATAATAGTGGAATATTAAAATTCCCCTATTATAATAGTGGAATAGTGGCCAAAACCTTATCACATAGCAGTTCATCCGTATAAGATACTAGATAAGATTAAAGTTACGAAACTATTGGCTCTGCTTCTATGTTTAATGGATGAATATGGACCAAAACCTGACAACATAGCAGTTCCTGCTGATGACCTCTTATCCTTATTTGATACATCGTCTGTTATTCATTAGTCAATCAATAAAAATTGACTTTTATAAAAAATATAAATTTTAAATTTTTACTTAAATATAAACTGTATAAAATCTTATATAACAATTATTTATTTAAATTTTATTATTTAAGTATTTATTATTTTTAAATCTTATTAGTTACAAATCTTATTATTTTTTGTTATTCATTTCATTATTAGCCTTTTAAAGATTAGGTGCAAGAAGGCAAACATGATGTCACCAAAAAATCTATCTAAAAATAATATATGTAGTATCGAATGTTTGGTTGTTACACATTAATTTTTAAAACTATTACATCAGAAATTATATTATTTGTTAAAACAAACAATATATAGTATATAATTAATATTTATTAATTGTATATATCTGTGATATTAATCATAGATATGATATAAATTATATAAATTTATATAAATCATATTTTAATTATAACAAAATAAAAAATCAACTGGTTAATGTATATTATTTATTGTACAATCAATAAATTTTATTATACAATTGATTGTGCAATTTTATTGTACAATCAATTTTATCAGTTGTATAATCAATTGTACTGAAATTACGAGTAGGTTTCCATTTTTCCTATACGACAAAAGCGAAATGCAATACTTTCCTTATCAGATTATTTCAATGTGGTTAATGCACTTTAAATAATGTTCATGTCGCCCTACTTGACTTATGCTGATTTTTCGTCTCTCTGCAGGCAAAAAGTGTCTTTAACTGTCTTGTCGCATCCGTGTTGTTGTGTGTATTAGCTGAAAATCCGTAGTTTGTGGGTATCATTGACAATGACGATCTTCATCAACCGGAAGTCCTTCCGATGAATTATTTATAACTATTAATTATTTATCGTCGTTCTAGTGTTTTGGCGACTTAAAATATTCGACCAAACAACAATGCAACGTTGATTGTTGCCTCAGGTATATTTGATGTGCTCTGAGGATATCATCAACCCACTTTTTTATAAACGGTGAATTAAATAAAACAAATTAAAAAACAGCTTTTTTCTTACTGATTCAAATCTTATTATTTTTGTTATTCATTTCATTAATTAGCCTTTTAAAGTTTAGCGTTTAAGAAGGCAAACCCGATGTCACCTTAAAAATTATATCTCACATTATTTATTCAAATCTTAATGAGTGTTTACGAGTAGGTTTCCTTTTACCTTACGTCAATTTTTGAAAAGCCAAAAGTGAAAGGCAATTGCAAAACTTTCATTAATTAATTATTTCAATATGGTTAATGCACCTTAAATAAATATTTTTACGTTTATATTAAATTGTTGGCTAACATATTGAAGTAATTTTAAATTGATAAAAATATAAACATGTACATAGTTGAGAATAATATAGTTTATTTGATATATAATCAAAAATTGATATTAAAATATTTGCCTTGGACCCATCAAAATATTTTGATAAATTTCTTCAAAAATAGACTTTCTGACACAAAAAGGTAAACAACTCCTGGTATAGACAAAGCAAACCACACACGAATTAAGTGACCAAGTTAAAATCGTAATGATTTTATTGAATATTATATTTAATAGGAAACAGTAGTCATACAAGAAAATGCAGTGTAATTACCGGCTATGGTTATTTTGTTACTACGACAACATCATCTAAAGGCGTTTCTGAGAAGAATTTTCAAAATGTGAACAAAGCTTAAGGAGTTAGCAACTTGAGTTCTTAAAGTGAGACAATAAACTCAGTAAAAAAGTATGATGAATTTAAGAAAATATCATCAGAAACATTTTACCTTTAAAAGCCGTTAATTAATAAAAAGTGAATTATAATAGCAATAGTGAAGGAACAAGTATTGAACTTTATTTATTAAAAAATAACAAAAATATTTAGAAATATTACACCACTTTACAAATTCTTTAAAAACGTAATTACTTCAGCTGATGAAATTAAAATGACGTTATAATTTTTGTCACCACAACAACGCTAGCTCAGGGCAAATCATGTAGTATAATGAAAGTGTTACTTTAAAATGTATGTATCAATATAACTAGAAGTAAAAGTGTTACTGATGATTATGAATGATTTTGAACAAAATATATTAAACTAAAAGATGTATAAAAAATAAAAATATACCTCAAAACACATTTTAAAGACAAATCAAATATATTTAAATTCTATTAAGTGAAATATTTTATATAGCAACGACATATGCAAATCGGTTACTACTTTCCGTATTATATGTTCAATGTAAATAAGCTCAAATGGTTCAGTTTACGATTACTCAGATACTTTACAATCAACATAGATTAGGATTCCAAACATATTACAATCGTATTTAGCTATTCGTTGTATAAGCTTATTTAAAAAGTTGTATAGTAAAATCAGTAATGTGTAGGAATATTAAACTACAACATTTAGTATCGATAATGTGTAAAATAAAAACGTATATTTGTAGCAAAATCTAGAATTTATCAATATTTTTTAAAAAGGTGCTAATAAAAGTGTGAATAAAAACTAACACAATTCTATTAACGAGCTAATATTACAAGTTTATCGTTAATTAGATTATTATTGTATTTATTATAATTACGTTAGAAAATCTAAACTTTGATTGAACACAAAATTCGAAGACAAATTTAAATTCATTTTTAAAGTATAATATATATTTTGATTATCTGTAAAAATTATTTATTCAGAGGTTATAATAATTATGATGTTAACTATGTTTTTCCAAATATTTGTTACATTTAAATAATACAGTGATAATTTGTGTAAAATTTATATAACCTTTGAAAATTGGCCGAAATATGTTCATCTAAATTTTATTGCTTTAGCTTTGCACATCAAAACAATTGCAAAATGAAAGCAATAATTGTAGTCGCGTTGTTGTATGCACTAACTTTCGATTTTGCCGTATGCAATACAGTTCATCGAAAAGATGTAAGTTTACTTGATTTACATTTTTTAGTAAAAGTTACTGATTTTATTCTAGATCAAGATAAATATAAATTTTTTAATTGACATTTTCTACCTAAATATGTATTGACATTTGGCCACTATCTGCAAGAATTAATGAGAGATATAAATACATCTAAACAAACATATTTTTATAATTTTTCGATTTTGAAATTTAACAATTAAGTTTTTAAATTGTAAAATCTTACAAGTAATTGTCTAGGTGTTTTAATTTAAGATTTATTGATTAGTAATTTGTCAATATTCATATATTAAAATAAATATAAAATTTATTACAATATTGATTTTCGAAAGAGAGTGAGACCAATCCGCGTGAAATACGTTGTTATCATTAAAGCCAGACGCGGAAGAACGGTACTTGCTACCGTTCTTCCGCGTCTGGCTTTAATGATAACAAAATATTAATTTTATAAATCAAATAACGAATAAATAAACCACATTTTATCGATAAATTAAAAATAATTATGATAGTCATCAAGAATATATGTTAGATATATCATATTCAAATAAAAGACAAACAGCTTAAACGCGTTCGATTTGCATAAGATAAAAATAAGTTTTTTGCAGTAAACATTTGTATCAAAAAAGGTTAAATGCACTTTCTAACGATCTACTGTTAATTTATCTTTAGATTCAAGCATATCAATCAGATCTTCAAGATGGATCTAACGATTCAAGGGATAAGCGGGTATAAAAAATCGTCTTTATAATTAGTAGTTTGTTTTGTATCAAACATTAATGAAGCTATTTCAATTTTACCTACTATAAAATAGTGGCGGTAAATAAATTTATTAAGCTTTTTATAAATGGGTTGTAAAATTATTTGATTGAATTTTAAGGAAAACTATAATCTGAGAACATAATGAGATTTGTAATATTCTATCAATTGTAATAAATATTATTTATTTTGATAACCACAGATACAGTTACAGCTTAAGTCATAAGTTTTAAAGAACTGCTTCGTAAAAATGTTTATTTATTAGGATAGAGCACTTTTTAATTATCCATTAAAGAATGTTGGTAGATAACAAAGTGAAAATATTGAAAATTCGAAGATATAATAATATCAACATTTTGTAAGTCCAATAATTCTCAAAGTGCATATGGAATTGAGTCTTTGATTTTTGTGATAACTTTATTAATTTGTGAAATTGAACAAAAATAGATTAATATTTTATAACCCATGATAAGTAAAGTTTATTCATGAACGACACGACTCTAAAAACTTCTTACAAAACGTTACATTTTAAATCTACATCTTAATACTGTTCTTTAAATAGCTAGTAACTAAAATAATATTGATATACATATAAAATTTTGTTAAATATTGATAAATTAATAATTAATTATTAGTTAATTTTATCATACAAATCTAAAGAAAATAACTTATTATTTTCGTGCAACTTTTTAATCTTTAGTCAATCGAACTTTTGATTGGAACAGCAATCGCTAAAGGAATCGAACTTATAATTGATCAAATAAGGAACAGCAAATCGAACAAAGTTCAATAAAGATTTCTACAACCATGATGTAATGTCTAACTTGTTAATTGCCGTTTTTGCTTACTTTGCTAATAAAAATAAATCAATTAAATAAATAATGGAACGAAGTTAATACCGAAAATAACTTAAAATGAATAATACGGTTGATACGGTTATGTTAGAATCTATCTGGTTAGTTCATCATTTATGTCTTGCTATTCAAATCATCACAGTTCAAATTAAAGTTTTTCTTCAAAAAATTAAATGTAAATTTGCATGATTCCATTAAAAAACAGTTTGGAATATCATTAGTAAAATGCTTATCTGAACCACGGTTATCCAGTCCGTGAGATCGCAGTAAGCCTTCAACAACAACTACCTTAAAACAATTGTTACAACAACGATCTAATAATCTTTGTTATCGTTATTGCTTTCAAAAAAATTCAATCTATCACTAGAAAATATCCTGATTAAGTCGTGATGCAAGTTAGCTTTGAACAGGGTAATTTCTTACTTTGCTTAATATCGTGCATTTGATATCCGAATATTGCATTATTAAATTCTCTGTTTGATTTGTGTGTCAACAAATTTTCTTTATAATATATTTTTCCATCACGTTCTCCTTGCTTATCTTACACTTAACAACTTCTATAATTTGTTTGTCAAACGATTTACGACAATTTTACTTCACTAAAATTTTTGAATAGAATTTATTCGCAATACAATAATTTTTAATAAATGAAATAAGAAAAATATAATAAAATGTTTATTAGCCCTTTTTAATAATTTAATAATATAAAAATCAGTAAATATTAAAATAAAAAACATAACTTTAAAATTGAAATTTAAATTTACGTTATTGTTTCAAATTCAAATATTTAAATATTGCATTTTTAAAACGACAATTATTTATAATATTTATCTATTAAAATTCTGTGCATTTAGTGTTGAAGAAAATTCGAAATTGAAATATTTCAACGAATTTGTTTTCAAAGAAGCGAACCCGAAAATTTTAATTATATCTTTTTATAACGATTTAAATTGTATTATCAACTCAATATTTGATAAATCTAAAAAATATATTAATTCTTCGTGTTAAGAATAGCCATCAAGTTAATTTGTATAAATTAATTATTTTATGTTATGATCTTTAATATGAGTTTATAATAATCTAATTGAAATCAATATAAACTCATCATATTTTTATTGATTACTTAACAAAAATTGAATGAAGCATATTGAATGATTACTCCCGAAAATTGAGTGGAGCATACTACTTGACCATTAAAATTTTTATTTTAGCAAAATTTAAGCGGTGTATTCAATTTTCAAACACAACTATGTTCATAATCAGGAATTGTATCAGTTGGTTTTTAACTTTATGCATTTTAATACAATTTCATGAAAACAGCTAAACATCTACACAACTTTTTAATTTTACTAAAAATAGAATTTTTATTGTCCAGCTGTTTTTCAATCAATTTTTGGAACAATAAGCATCTTTGATTGATAAAATTAATAATTAAAATTTCAAATAAAAATTAATTTCAAGGAATTAATTTATTAAAAAAAAGAAGTATTCGAATAAGGAGTAGAGGGGATCTAGAGGAACGCTATGCTATCAGGTTTCGGTCTCTATTCATCGACACAAAATAGCAGCGTGGCCAAATACATGCTAATGACGTATTTCCATTGATGAACTTTGATTATATTGTGTATCTTATTCTAATGCAAAGTATATTGTTTAGTATCAATCCATGAAAAATTTTCGCTTAATAGTTTAAATTTGTTTACAAGTTATTTGAACAGGTTGAGGGTGTGCTTAGGGCATCTCCCTCAGCTCCCTTTTAGCAGATATTTTTTCGTGATTAAATGGAAGGAGGATCACATAGCAGATACATCCCCACTTATGTGTGGAGACGGTATGTTGATGATGTTTTCTTTATTACTCCAAATCCAACACTATGTCCTGATGAATTTTGTGATAGCCTCAACATGAAAGATCCCTCCATCCAGTGAGAGAAATTGAATTGAAGGATAATGGCTGTTTCATTTTTTTGATGTGCAACATTGCTCGATATGGAATGGATCTACTAACTGGTGTCTAGAGGAAACCTAATGTACATAACGTTATCTTACCTTGGAATTATGCAACCTCAACACGTAAAAGATTTGTTGATTGAGATCTCAATTTCAGCGTTGTTTAACACACTGTAATAATCTACCCGATCGATTATCTGATGTATATAACGTTGCTTCATTGTATATGAAAAGTGGTTACTCATTTGGTGTTTTTGATAAAATACGCAAATCTGTTTGGTAAAAATCGACATCTTACACCTGTAGATGTAAGTTCATCTGTACATTTTGTATCGATACCAGTGTCTATTTATAGAGTTGCCAAATATTTTCGTAATATACTCACTCAAAATCCAACAGTAACATTATCCAGCTTCATTGAGCACAAAGCAAAACGGGCTCTTTCTGTGTTATTTACATCACCACTTGCTTCTCGTGTTAGAAATTATATGTTGGACAGACTCGTCGACAGCTAAGAGATGGCTACTTGAGCACGCACATGTGCACACTCAGGAATAGTTAAAATAGACGTTGCAAAACATGTTAAGAAGATTGGCCACTGCCTGGATATTGATTCGGCAAAGATTGAGTTGGTTCAACCACATCGAAAAACTAGGCTTGCCTCGGAGTCATCATAGATTAGGTTCTATGAATAGTAATGTTTAGATGGCTACACTAAAGGTTATGATCATGCTTTCATTGATATATGTTTTCCAGTGATTGTCTCATTTGTATTTTGGTTTTTATGATGTATTATTTTGATCTAATTTAAATTTATTCGTAGTTAATTTCATTGTTTACAAGTATTTAATTTGTAGACAATGAGTTCTCTCATGATTACAATAAATTTCTTGTAAATTACTAATTGTTCTTGCTTTGTTGGTTTTTAAACTTTTTTATATTTTTGATTTTAATGCATACTGGTTTCTGTTATGTATTTTTTGTCTCTTATTTTCGCTAATTAGATTTATTATAATTTTACAGATTTTGTGAAAATGTAGAAAATAGTAAACTTCTCTATAGTTTTTATAACCTTTACTCCATTAGACAAAAAATTGTATATTTTAGTAATTTTTGCAAATGTTAGCAATAACTTGTAATCTCGTATTATTCAAAAGGCATATTTGACCCAAAAATAACCTAATTTATTGCTCAAAAAAAAATCTGATTTCATTCTTGAATAAAATTATAATAAATTATTCTAATATTACATTTTGTTTTCTCGTTCTTCTAAAATTTTGTTTTGGTTTAGATTAAATTATAATTAATTATTCTAATAATACATTATTTTAATTTTTCAATTCGTAGAGATTTTTACAACTTAAATTTATCTAATTTAAATTTATTTGTAGCTGATTTTAGTTTCCGAAATTTTAATTGAATTGTTAAACAGTTTTATTTGTATTTTGTTTTTTGATTGTAAGGAATTTATTTTGAATTACATATGGCTGATAGTCATTTCTCATTAATTATAATTAATTACTCTATTATTACATTATTTATATTATTCATGTTTTTATCACTTGTTTTAATGCTTAAATAAATCTGATTTCATTCTTGAATTAAATTATAATAAATTATTCTAATATTACATTTTTTAATTTTTAAATTCGTTTGTTTTCTCGTTGTTCTAAGATTTTGTTTTGACTTAGATTAAATTATAATTCATTATACTAATAATACATTATTTTAATTTTTCAATTCGTAGAGATTTTTACAAATGTTAGCAATATGTAAAGATAATAAATTTATTAAGTTTCAACTCAATTGTCTTATTATTCCACAACGAGCTGTTATCAACTTACTCTTTAATTTTTCGTAACAGTGCACACGAATTACTCTCTTTTCTCACTCTTTCATCTCAAGACTAAACTAATATATTGACTCAAACAAGAAGTCTTATATCACAGTCTTTCTCACTACTAATAGATATTAAACCTTTTTGGTGTGGATCGATACAATATTACTGAAACACCCGCATGGAATTACAAAGTGAAAAAAGGTGAGGAATACAGACAAACCGAAATCTGTTTTAAATTCGTTTGTTTTCTCAGTGTTCTAAAATTTTGTTTTGGTTTAGATTAAATTATAATTAATTATTCTAATAATACATTATTTTAATTTTTCAATTCGTAGAGATTTTTACAACTTAAATTTATCTAATTTAAATTTATTTGTAGCTGATTTTAGTTTTCGAAATTTTAATTGAATTGTTAAACAGTTTTATTTGTATTTTGTTTTTTGATTGTAAGGAATTTATTTTGAATTACATATGGCTGATAGTCATTTCTCATTAATTATAATTAATTACTCTATTATTACATTATTTATATTATTCATGTTTTTATCACTTGTTTTAATGCTTAAATGAATCTGATTTCATTCTTGAATTAAATTATAATAAATTATTCTAATATTACATTTTTTAATTTTTAAATTCGTTTGTTTTCTCGTTGTTCTAAGATTTTGTTTTGACTTAGATTAAATTATAATTCATTATACTAATAATACATTATTTTAATTTTTCAATTCGTAGAGATTTTTACAAATGTTAGCAATATGTAAAGATAATAAATTTATTAAGTTTCAACTCAATTGTCTTATTATTCCACAACGAGCTGTTATCAACTTACTCTTTAATTTTTCGTAACAGTGCACACGAATTACTCTCTTTTCTCACTCTTTCATCTCAAGACTAAACTAATATATTGACTCAAACAAGAAGTCTTATATCACAGTCTTTCTCACTACTAATAGATATTAAACCTTTTTGGTGTGGATCGATACAATATTACTGAAACACCCGCATGGAATTACAAAGTGAAAAAAGGTGAGGAATACAGACAAACCGAAATCTGTTACAAGGACATTTTATATCCTTTAAACATTTTTGTATTTTTTAAAGTTTCCTGCCGTAGCTAGCAAATTATAAATAAATTTGTGGTTTTTTAATCCTGCTCAAAAGTTTCGAAAAAAATACAATAGAAATTTTATTGTAATATTAACTTTAATCTAAAATATTACAAATTTAATAGAATAAAAAATATTGAAAAGTCTTACGGCACTTCTCTGCTCATACATGCGGCATTGAACCGCTACACGGCTACACTGATCCGACGTAACAGGAAAGAAAGACTCGATGTTCGGAAGTTGCGTGGATTAAACGTGTGTCAAGTTCATGAAGCAAATCCAGAGAAAGTAGCCCGTATAGTTGTCATGTTAAGCAACATGAAATCGGAACGTTGAGACAAAACTGTAGATCATATGTTTAGTTGTTCGACTGTTTTTGTTCCATAATGTGTATTTTATTGTGTATTCAAGCTGTAAAATTTTTTGTTTGTAAGTAATTAATCTAGACATCTTATAACCAGTAATTAACTAATTGATTATTTCAATGTGGCTAATGCACTTTAAAAAATATTTTCACGTTTTTATTAATGACTATCAAATGTGAATATTTTTAGATTGACAAATATATTCAATAATTAAATGATAATAGACACATTTAACATATATAAGTGTATATTAAAAAATTAATGTATATTAATGTAAGGTAATGTATATTAACATATATATTTATATATTGATGTATATTAAAAAATTAATAACAAAAATTCAAAATTTAAAGTTTTTTAAATTTCAAGAATATTAGTTATAATATTTTTGTTCATTATAATATTATATTATATTATAACAGATCTAATAAAAAAAATGAATTATATTCGAAATTTTCAGATTATTGTCCATGACTTTAACTGCAAATTAGATACATTTGCAATTCAATTGAAATCTTTTTTTTAACTTAGAACAAGTACTGTGCAATCTTTCATTATTGATTTTTATAATAATTAATAGTTAATTACTAGTTAATTATTAAAAGTTCAAGTACTTTAGTTAATGCATGAAACGCACTAATTATAGTATATATTAAAAATAAGTAATTTTAATACATTTAAATTTTTAATTTAGGATCAACAAATAATAAATGTATTCTTATATTTCGAAAGCTATACAAATCTACAAAACAATTAGAATTCATCTTGAACAATCGAATTCGTGATTGTTGTATTCTTACCTTTGAATTCCTCAACTTGACATGAAAGTATTTTCATGTCACGATACAAAAATACATTCCTGTCAAAAATACATTTGTAGTTTTTAAATCGACAGATTTGGAAATACAAAAAAATATTTGTCTACTTTATTTTTAACAAATTCTTACTACGATTTTCATGAATGCAATACGGTTCTGGTATTTTATATACTAGCAGTAGATGTTGATTCTATTGGAATTATAGCTCGTAATACTTTCAAATCAATAATTTCGAATCAAAACAATATCTGTAATATCGGATAGCCACTTCTACCATGTTTCAAATCCTACCATTTATTATATGTTCGAATATGTTCATGGTGTGTTGGTGGACAGGTACGAACGTAGTTTGCACAGTCATCTGCGTTATACTTTGCTTCCCAATTGCAACAGTAATGCTGCAACTCATATCGGCTTGTGTGTATTTCCTCGACTACCTGTTTAAATAGCCGCTCTAGCCATCTTTAAGGGTTCCAACATTAAACTTTCAAAGTTCGTCAGCCATTTCATCAGTTCCTGTTGCTTTGTCCCACATCATTTGTTGCAGCGTGATCTCGACTTTCATCGCTGTGATGGGTTAATCTGGTCATTCGACAGACAGCACATAAGAAATGGGTGGATGCTCGAACTCTTTGTTTGAGAATTTTTGAAATAGGCACGTAATTAACTTTTTACTCTTTGATAAGTCTCGTTTCCATTGCTTTAGGTGTAAGAAGTTTGACGGAGACGACGCGCGACTTCATTTCCTGTAATATCCCCTACTTGATGTGTAAATATTCTGTTACGTTCTTCATCTATTTGCTTATTTGTATAGATATCAAACATTTCCACAATATGTCTAGGATGTGTGGTAATCGTCTCATATGGAATCGATTTTGTGTAGGTAACAATCTTAAAGTCACATCGTCGTACTATGATAATGTCAATTTGGGATGAACTTAGAGAACTGTAGAAGGTGATGAGGTCGGGATATATTCGCTATAGGAGCAATGTATTGCAAATAATAAAATCATGTGCATTGGTGTCAAGGATGCGTCATCATCACTGTTTTCAATTCTGAAGCATTTTCCGTTTTGGCATAAGTATCTTTCCTTTTGCTGACGACGTTGCTTTTTAAATTCCTAGCAATAATGTTCATGTCGCCCTTCTTGACTTCCGCTGATTTTTCGTCTCTCTGCAGGCAAAAAGTGTCTTTGACTGTCTTGTCGCATCCGTGTTGTGTGTATTAGCCGAAAATCCGTAGTTTATGGGTATCATTGACAATGACGATCTTCATCAACCGGAAGTCCTTCCGATGAATTATTTATAACTATTAATTATTTATCGTCGTTCTAGTGTTTTGGCGACTTAAAATATTCGACCAAACAACAATGCAACGTTGATTGTTGCCTCAGGTATATTTGATGTGCTCTGAGGATATCATCAACCCACTTTTTTATAAACGGTGAATTAAATAAAACAAATTAAAAAACAGCTTTTTTCTTACTGATTCAAATCTTATTATTTTTGTTATTCATTTCATTAATTAGCCTTTTAAAGTTTAGCGTTTAAGAAGGCAAACCCGATGTCACCTTAAAAATTATATCTCACATTATTTATTCAAATCTTAATGAGTGTTTACGAGTAGGTTTCCTTTTACCTTACGTCAATTTTTGAAAAGTCAAAAGTGAAAGGCAATTGCAAAACTTTCATTAATTAATTATTTCAATGTGGTTAATGCACCTTAAATAAATATTTTTACGTTTATATTAAATTGTTGGCTAACATATTGAAGTAATTTTAAATTGATAAAAATATAAACATGTACATAGTTGAGAATAATATAGTTTATTTGATATATAATCAAAAATTGATATTAAAATATTTGCCTTGGACCCATCAAAATATTTTGATAAATTTCTTCAAAAATAGACTTTCTGACACAAAAAGGTAAACAACTCCTGGTATAGACAAAGCAAACCACACACGAATTAAGTAACCAAGTTAAAATCGTAATGATTTTATTGAATATTATATTTAATAGGAAACAGTAGTCATACAAGAAAATGCAGTGTAATTACCGGCTATGGTTATTTTGTTACTACGACAACATCATCTAAAGGCGTTTCTGAGAAGAATTTTCAAAATGTGAACAAAGCTTAAGGAGTTAGCAACTTGAGTTCTTAAAGTGAGACAATAAACTCAGTAAAAAAGTATGATGAATTTAAGAAAATATCATCAGAAACATTTTACCTTTAAAAGCCGTTAATTAATAAAAAGTGAATTATAATAGCAATAGTGAAGGAACAAGTATTGAACTTTATTTATTAAAAAATAACAAAAATATTTAGAAATATTACACCACTTTACAAATTCTTTAAAAACGTAATTACTTCAGCTGATGAAATTAAAATGACGTTATAATTTTTGTCACCACAACAACGCTAGCTCAGGGCAAATCATGTAGTATAATGAAAGTGTTACTTTAAAATGTATGTATCAATATAACTAGAAGTAAAAGTGTTACTGATGATTATGAATGATTTTGAACAAAATATATTAAACTAAAAGATGTATAAAAAATAAAAATATTCTTCAAAACACATTTTAAAGACAAATCAAATATATTTAAATTCTATTAAGTGAAATATTTTATATAGCAACGACATATGCAAATCGGTTACTACTTTCCGTATTATATGTTCAATGTAAATAAGCTCAAATGGTTCAGTTTACGATTACTCAGATACTTTACAATCAACATAGATTAGGATTCCAAACATATTACAATCGTACTTAGCTATTCGTTGTATAAGCTTATTTAAAAAGTTGTATAGTAAAATCAGTAATGTGTAGGAATATTAAACTACAACATTTAGTATCGATAATGTGTAAAATAAAAACGTATATTTGTAGCAAAATCTAGAATTTATCAATATTTTTTAAAAAGGTGCTAATAAAATTGTGAATAAAAACTAACACAATTCTATTAACGAGCTAATATTACAAGTTTATCGTTAATTAGATTATTATTGTATTTATTATAATTACGTTAGAAAATCTAAACTTTGATTGAACACAAAATTCGAAGACAAATTTAAATTCATTTTTAAAGTATAATATATATTTTGATTATCTGTAAAAATTATTTATTCAGAGGTTATAATAATTATGATGTTAACTATGTTTTTCCAAATATTTGTTACATTTAAATAATACAGTGATAATTTGTGTAAAATTTATATAACCTTTGAAAATTGGCCGAAATATGTTCATCTAAATTTTATTGCTTTAGCTTTGCACATCAAAACAATTGCAAAATGAAAGCAATAATTGTAGTCGCGTTGTTGTATGCACTAACTTTCGATTTTGCCGTATGCAATACAGTTCATCGAAAAGATGTAAGTTTACTTGATTTACATTTTTTAGTAAAAGTTACTGATTTTATTCTAGATCAAGATAAATATAAATTTTTTAATTGACATTTTCTACCTAAATATGTATTGACATTTTGCTACTATCTGCAAGAATTAATGAGAGATATAAATACATCTAAACAAACATATTTTTATAATTTTTCGATTTTGAAATTTAACAATTAAGTTTTTAAATTGTAAAATCTTACAAGTAATTGTCTAGGTGTTTTAATTTAAGATTTATTGATTAGTAATTTGTCAATATTCATATATTAAAATAAATATAAAATTTATTACAATATTGATTTTCGAAAGAGAGTGAGACCAATCCGCGTGAAATACGTTGTTATCATTAAAGCCAGACGCGGAAGAACGGTACTTGCTACCGTTCTTCCGCGTCTGGCTTTAATGATAACAAAATATTAATTTTATAAATCAAATAACGAATAAATAAACCACATTTTATCGATAAATTAAAAATAATTATGATAGTCATCAAGAATATATGTTAGATATATCATATTCAAATAAAAGACAAACAGCTTAAACGCGTTCGATTTGCATAAGATAAAAATAAGTTTTTTGCAGTAAACATTTGTATCAAAAAAGGTTAAATGCACTTTCTAACGATCTACTGTTAATTTATCTTTAGATTCAAGCATATCAATCAGATCTTCAAGATGGATCTAACGATTCAAGGGATAAGCGGGTATAAAAAATCGTCTTTATAATTAGTAGTTTGTTTTGTATCAAACATTAATGAAGCTATTTCAATTTTACCTACTATAAAATAGTGGCGGTAAATAAATTTATTAAGCTTTTTATAAATGGGTTGTAAAATTATTTGATTGAATTTTAAGGAAAACTATAATCTGAGAACATAATGAGATTTGTAATATTCTATCAATTGTAATAAATATTATTTATTTTGATAACCACAGATACAGTTACAGCTTAAGTCATAAGTTTTAAAGAACTGCTTCGTAAAAATGTTTATTTATTAGGATAGAGCACTTTTTAATTATCCATTAAAGAATGTTGGTAGATAACAAAGTGAAAATATTGAAAATTCGAAGATATAATAATATCAACATTTTGTAAGTCCAATAATTCTCAAAGTGCATATGGAATTGAGTCTTTGATTTTTGTGATAACTTTATTAATTTGTGAAATTGAACAAAAATAGATTAATATTTTATAACCCATGATAAGTAAAGTTTATTCATGAACGACACGACTCTAAAAACTTCTTACAAAACGTTACATTTTAAATCTACATCTTAATACTGTTCTTTAAATAGCTAGTAACTAAAATAATATTGATATACATATAAAATTTTGTTAAATATTGATAAATTAATAATTAATTATTAGTTAATTTTATCATACAAATCTAAAGAAAATAACTTATTATTTTCGTGCAACTTTTTAATCTTTAGTCAATCGAACTTTTGATTGGAACAGCAATCGCTAAAGGAATCGAACTTATAATTGATCAAATAAGGAACAGCAAATCGAACAAACTTCAATAAAGATTTCTTCAACCATGATGTAATGTCTAACTTGTTAATTGCCGTTTTTGCTTACTTTGCTAATAAAAATAAATCAATTAAATAAATAATGGAACGAAGTTAATACCGAAAATAACTTAAAATGAATAATACGGTTGATACGGTTATGTTAGAATCTATCTGGTTAGTTCATCATTTATGTCTTGCTATTCAAATCATCACAGTTCAAATTAAAGTTTTTCTTCAAAAAATTAAATGTAAATTTGCATGATTCCATTAAAAAACAGTTTGGAATATCATTAGTAAAATGCTTATCTGAACCACGGTTATCCAGTCCGTGAGATCGCAGTAAGCCTTCAACAACAACTACCTTAAAACAATTGTTACAACAACGATCTAATAATCTTTGTTATCGTTATTGCTTTCAAAAAAATTCAATCTATCACTAGAAAATATCCTGATTAAGTCGTGATGCAAGTTAGCTTTGAACAGGGTAATTTCTTACTTTGCTTAATATCGTGCATTTGATATCCGAATATTGCATTATTAAATTCTCTGTTTGATTTGTGTGTTAACAAATTTTCTTTATAATATATTTTTCCATCACGTTCTCCTTGCTTATCTTACACTTAACAACTTCTATAATTTGTTTGTCAAACGATTTACGACAATTTTACTTCACTAAAATTTTTGAATAGAATTTATTCGCAATACAATAATTTTTAATAAATGAAATAAGAAAAATATAATAAAATGTTTATTAGCCCTTTTTAATAATTTAATAATATAAAAATCAGTAAATATTAAAATAAAAAACATAATTTTAAAATTGAAATTTAAATTTACATTATTGTTTCAAATTCAAATATTTAAATATTGCATTTTTAAAACGACAATTATTTATAATATTTATCTATTAAAATTCTGTGCATTTAGTGTTGAAGAAAATTCGAAATTAAAATATTTCAACGAATTTGTTTTCAAAGAAGCGAAACCGAAAATTTTAATTATCTTTTTATAACGATTTAAATTGTATTATCAACTCAATATTTGATAAATCTAAAAAATATATTAATTCTTCGTGTTAAGAATAGCCATCAAGTTAATTTGTATAAATTAATTATTTTATGTTATGATCTTTAATATGAGTTTATAATAATCTAATTGAAATCAATATAAACTCATCATATTTTTATTGATTACTTAACAAAAATTGAATGAAGCATATTGAATGATTACTCCCGAAAATTGAGTGGAGCATACTACTTGACCATTAAAATTTTTATTTTAGCAAAATTTAAGCGGTGTATTCAATTTTCAAACACAACTATGTTCATAATCAGGAATTGTATCAGTTGGTTTTTAACTTTATGCATTTTAATACAATTTCATGAAAACAGCTAAACATCTACACAACTTTTTAATTTTACAAAAATTAAATTTTTATTGTCCAGCTGTTTTTCAATCAATTTTTGGAACAATAAGCATCTTTGATTGATAAAATTAATAATTAAAATTTCAAATAAAAATTAATTTCAAGGAATTAATTTATTAAAAAAAGAAGTATTCGAATAAGGAATAGAGGGGATCTAGAGGAACGCTATGCTATCAGGTTTCGGTCTCTATTCATCGACACAAAATAGCAGCGTGGCCAAATACATGCTAATGACGTATTTCCATTGATGAACTTTGATTATATTGTGTATCTTATTCTAATGCAAAGTATATTGTTTAGTATCAATCCATGAAAAATTTTCGCTTAATAGTTTAAATTTGTTTACAAGTTATTTGAACAGGTTGAGGGTGTGCTTAGGGCATCTCCCTCAGCTCCCTTTTAGCAGATATTTTTTAACGAATTTGTTTTCAAAGAAGCGAACCCGAAAATTTTAATTATATCTTTTTATAACGATTTAAATTGTATTATCAACTCAATGTTTGATAAATCTAAAAAATATATCAATTCTTCGTGTTAAGAATAGCCATTAACTTAATTTCTATAAATTAATTATTTTATTTTATGATCTTTAATGAGTTTATAATAATCTAATTGAAATCAATATGAACTCATCATATTTTTATTGATTACTTAACAAAAATTGAATGAAGCATACAACTGGACCAAGTACTTAAAAGTTTAAGTACTTTAGTTTATGCATGAAACGCACTAATTATAGTATATATTAAAAATAAGTAATTTTAATACATTTAAATTTTGAATTTAGTATCAACAAATAATAAATGTATTCTTATATTTCGATAGCTATACAAATCTACAAAACAATAAGAATTCAACTTGAACAATCGAATTCGTGATTGTTGTATTCTTACCTTTGAATTCCTCAACTTGACATGAAAGTATTTTCATGTCACGATACAAAAATACATTCCTGTCAAAAATACATTTGTAGTTTTTAAATCGACAGATTTGGAAATACAAAAAAATATTTGTCTACTTTATTTTTAACAAATTCTTACTACGATTTTCATGAATGCAATACGGTTCTGGTATTTTATATACTAGCAGTAGATGTTGATTCTATTGGAATTATAGCTCGTAAAACTTTCAAATCAACAATTTCGAATCAAAACAATATCTGTAATATCGGATAGCCACTTCGACCATGTTTCGAATGCTACCATATTTATATGTTCGAATATTTTCATGATGTGCGGGTGGACAGGTATGAACGTAGTTTGCACAGTCATCTGCGTTTTACTTTGCTTACCAATTGCAACAGTTATGCTGCAACTCATATCGACTTGTGTGTCTTCCTCGACTACCTGTTTAAATATCTTCGCTAGCCATCTTTAAGTGTTCTATCTTTTAACTTTAGTCTCCTTTTCATTGTTATAGGTGTAAGTAGTTTGACGGAAAAGACGCTAGACTCCGTCTTCTTCAATATCTCCTACTTTTTACGAAATGTCCCGTTTTGTCTTTAATGAATCGGCTTATTCGGAGAGATACCAAACATGGCGACAACAGTCTGTGCTGTATGGTAATCGTTTCATGTGGAATCGATTTTGTGTCGATTACAATCTTCAAGTCACAGCTGTATTACGATATTAAAACACTTTTATCTCGTTCGTTTCGGTTTTATCTTATTTATTACAATTACATTTAAAATTCTACAGTTTGTGTATTTTGAATCCTGATTTTTTAATTCTAAATCCATGTTTGTGTAAATATAGCTTGCCAAATATGTGGTCATTTTATTAAATACTATAAGTGTAAATTAAAAATTTGTATCCAGGGCAACGATCGAGTTGTGGTTGTCATATTTGGAGGTGGATGATAGTTTACTACTTAATAAGAACTGGTATGCTTTTTGTTGAATCAATTAGGCTTTCAAATCCTTTGTCTATTTTCATATTCGAAAATTATTAAAAGTGATCTAATAATTGCATTATCTATTTGCAAATGGCCTCCGTTAGTATCTGTTTTTGAACACACGGGTTAACTACATATTAAAATAAATAATTTACAATAAAATAGATAAATTATATTAATACATTGATAATTTTGTTATATTAATATGATTTTATTAAAACATCAATAATTTTATTATATTAATTTATTAATTATTAATTATAATTAATAATAATTTTTTATAATTATTTTTTATATTATATCAATGTCTTCATATTATTATATCATTATATAATATGAATGATCTCTACATTTAGATTAAATGTCGCTCTTTCTGCCGGTAATATAACTGCTGTCGGTAGACGAGATACTTTCTAATGCTCTGTTCAGAGGAAAATACGTAGTTAAAGT
This sequence comes from Pomphorhynchus laevis, assembly GCA_012934845.2. Classification (NCBI taxonomy): domain Eukaryota; kingdom Metazoa; phylum Acanthocephala; class Palaeacanthocephala; order Echinorhynchida; family Pomphorhynchidae; genus Pomphorhynchus; species Pomphorhynchus laevis. The sequence goes on along the minus strand of WNNJ02001416.1, from coordinate 4,041 downwards.
TAACATCGATTTATATCGATAATATTAAACAGAAGAATGAAACCTAAACCGAAGAAAGTCATGCTATTATTAATAATAAAATATTATACATTAACATAATATTAATATATTTTATAAATATAAAATATATTAATATTTCACTATATTAATATAGCAAAATAGAAAGAACTTAAAAATTAAACAAAATTTACGTTTTTCCTGATAATTCTAGAGAAATCTAGAGAAATAAATTAATATTCTTCAAAAATCATAAATTTAAAGAATAAACACATATAAATGGATACATTTTTGTGTGTGATTTTTATGAATGTCATTTATAATAATGCAACGTTAAGCAATAAATGACCATTAGTTTTTGATATCGCAAACATACACATGCTGTTTAAATATCTAAGTCGTCTGTGATGATTCTATTGATATCATTTTATGTAAGCGAAAACTAACCTGAAACGATGAGTGTTGAAATTTAATCAAACAAAATTATCTTTTGTTATTATTTTTTATTCACACGGATATTTGTATATAATTAAAAATATAACATTGAATGAGAATTTCAATTTACATCTTCAAGTGAAATTTAGAAATTAAAATCTTTCCTAAGTTCACATAGTAAATAATCAAGCTAGGTCAATTTGATGACTTGATTTTAATAATTTGTTTAATTTTTATTTACATTTGGAATTTTTCAAATGGAAAGACTAAGGCATCAATTGACTACTCTCTATATGAAAATTGTTTGACAAGTCGGAATTTTCAAATTATTATGAAATTAATTTTTTGTATTATGTAGTCAAGACGTTTATATAATCAAATATATAATTTGAATGAGTACAAAAATCTATAATTTTGTTCAAATTTTATTCCAAATTAATTTTATAATTAGAGCATTTTAGGATTACATATTTAAATAATTAAAAGAATTAAAAATATTAATTAATAGTTGAATTACTAATTCAAATAATTACATGATTAAATTTGATTACGATAAAATATCAGCATTTTTGTTTCAATTTTATTCTTTAATAGCAATAGCATCAACTGACGAGCCTCACTATGAAAATGATATGTGTGGCCTTAATATTATGTGCACTGATTGTTGATATTACTCGTAGTAATACAATAAACCGACAAGATGTAAGTAAACAGATGCGTAATTATTAATTGATTTTTAAAATAGGACAAACGTATATTAATTAGTTTCGTATTGTCCATTCGGTAATTTATTCGTTTTGAGTGAATAAGCATTTGATTGAATGAAAATGCTTTCATTTTTATAAATTGAATCAACCCATTAAAAATAAATATTAATTGAAAATGGTCACTTCGATTATTTTGATGGAAATTTATAAAGACTAAGGCATCAATTGACTACTCTCTATGTGAAAATTGTTTGACAAGTCGGAATTTTCAAATTTTTGTGAAATTAATTTTTTGTATTATGTAGTCAAGACGTTTATATAATCAAATATATAATTTGAATTAGTACAAAAATCTATAATTTTGTTCAAATTTTATTCCAAATTAATTTTATAATTAGAGCATTTTAGGGTTACATATTTAAATAATTAAAAGAATTAAAAATATAAATTAATAGTTGAATTACTAATTCAAATAATTACATGATTAAATTTGATTACGATAAAATATCAGCATTTTTGTTTCAATTTTATTCTTTAATAGCAATAGCATCAACTGACGAGCCTCAATATGAAAATGATATGTGAGGCCTTAATATTATGTGCACTGGTTGTTGATATTACTCGTAGTAATACAATAAACCGACAAGATGTAAGTAAACAGATGCATAATTATTTATTGATTTTTAAAATAGGACAAACGTATATTAATTAACTTCGTATTGTCCATACTGTAATTTATTCGTTTCGAGTGAATAAGCATTTGATTGAATGAAAATGCTTTCATTTTTATAAAATGAATCAATCCATTAAAACTAAATATTATTTGAAAATAATATTAATTAAGATAATATTAAAATTTATTTACTTTGATTATTTTGATGAAAATTTATAATTTTTATTCAATGGGATATTTATAATTTATATTCAAATTGGAATATAGTTTTAAAAAATTAATAATTACAAAATTACTATTTTTACAAAATTATAAAATTCTACATTAAATCGACGTGTGATTTAATTTCGTATTGATTTTTAAGAAATTATTTATGAGTGTAAATATTATTATAATTATTATATTATTATAATTATAATAATATAATTATAATTATATTATTATAATTATTATCTACGAGTGTATTTAAATATAAATTTTTTAAATATAAATTTCAGCTTGAAATTTCGGTGCAGGATTAATATACGCTGATTTTATATTTCGTAAACCTCTGTAAGCATCATCAGAAACAAAACATTTTGTTTCTGGTGATTCATGCAGGAGTTGGCGAAATGTAAAAATAAATTAGTATATATTTATCTTGCTCCAAAATTTCAAATAAAGATGGATCAGGTATGATTTTTTAACTTAATGAAATAAATATGGACCAACATCAAATATTTTTAATAATTTCGAGTAATTCTCGACTAAACGGTTTATGTTTTCGTTCAAAAGTGTGCCGGATCAAACTGATGGACAGTGTAACCTTTGTCGCCGTATAATATTTTTGGTACAAACATCACATGTATTATATCCAATACTTTTAATATATATGGGGCTAGTAAAATATTACATTACTTTTAAATTACAGGAAAATTATCGCAAAAGTTAGACACTTTAAATAGTCTGACAAAACTATTAAGAACTTGACGATACAATTACTTGAAAATTTGCCATAGAGGATTAATTAATAGATTGGATATTAATTTTAAAATAATTTTCATATTTATTAATAAACGAAATTTAGTTTATAAATTAAGTTCGCTATTAACATATTTCATCTCTATTATAAAATTTGATTATTTTGATATAAATTTATAATTTTTATTCATATTGGGATTTTTAAAACCTAGCGGAGTGACTGCTTGGTTTAAAAAACCGAGCAGTCAAAATAAACACAATATGAAATTGTGTTTATTTTGTTAGTACTAGTGTATATCGGCTGTTTAAATATTCCACAAGATGTAAGTAAAGCGATGTTTGAATGCACCAACGAGTTTTAATTTACTTCGTATACATACTGTCTGTTAAATTTAGCCTAATCAAATTTAATGTTAATTTTAATGCAAATTTCTTTGCGGTAAAAGTTTTGGAATTCAAAATTTAAATTCAAACCGTTAAACAAATATAACGTAATTTAAGTCCGCATTTCTAATCCTCCACGCAACTGAACCAAGCACGTTCACTGGTGATCAATAAAAGATAATCAATTAGTTCAAAGCTACATATTCTGGAATACTTAAATGTAATACTTGTAACATCGTTGTATATATTTTGATTATTAGGTATTTAATACATTTAATACATGCTGACATAAAAGTCAGCATGTATTATAATATTACATGTAATCTTCTTACATACTATTTGACATTTAGAGGGCGTAACAGTCGAAAGCTCGTCTACTTTTAATAAAGTGTTTTTCTCCTGTCTATAATTCCCATCTGAAATTTGGTTTGACACGAAAGAAATCCTTAACTAAGAATTATCAATTTACTTAAAGGTAGATTAAACGTGATTTGAAAAAGGGGGATCTAATTTCGACAAAAACATATCAATTTCAGATAATTTTTAATAGGCAAAAAACTTAATAAACTTTCTACAAATGTTTAAATTGACTTGTAATAATCGATAAATGGCAATTAACTTTAAACTTAAAAAATTTGAAGTTTCCGTAACACGCGCGTTTAAATACAATAATTTTCAACAAATAAAGAAAAAAACTAAAACAAGCATAAGCGATGAATATCTAAATTGTGATAAATATATTTTTAATTCTAAGTAACAATTAATTTCTATTAAAATATTTAAATAATATTACAAACTTCGCTGTTATTTACAAACCCGAATGATTATTCATGATTCAAATTATCGGATTTATGTTCCTGATTGATTATTTAATACTCAGACGAA